>JAPFBE010000923.1:0-20262 GCA_034336665.1 Luscinia megarhynchos | reverse complement strand
TGGGATAGTGGGATAGTGGGAGAAATGGGATAGTGGGATAGTGGGATAGTGGGATAGTGGGGATGGTGGATAGTGGGATAGTGGGATAGTGGGATAGTGGGATGGTGGGATAGTGGGACAGTGGACAGTGGACAGTGGGACAGTGGACATGGACAGTGGACAGTGGACAGTGGACAGCGACAGTGGAATATGGATAGGACAGTGGACAGTGGACAGTGGACAGTGGACAGTGGACAGTGGACAGTGGATGGATAGTGGATGGATGGACAGAATAGAACAGGATGAACAGAATAGAATAGAATAGAATGAAAAGAATAGAATAGAATAGAATAGAATGAACAGAATAGAATAGAATAGAATAGAATAGAACAGAATAGAATAGAATGAAACAGAATAAAATGAAATAGGAATGGAATATGGAATAAAAAGAACAGAATAGAGAACAGAACAGAACCCAGAGGCCCCACAAACTGACCCCAGAGCCCCATTCCTGCAGGGATGGGTTGATTTGCTGGCAGTTCCACGCATCAAATCCCACTCCTGGGAGATGCAACAGCAACCCAGAAATCGAAAATAGGAGAAAATCATAAGCACCCCTGCCAGCATCATAATCCCTGCTCCATCTTTCCCTGCAGGCTGAGCATCCACCAAAGCAGATTTATGACTTTTGAACATTTCCACTGTGTCTCAATCCCCAGGAGGGTTTCCATCCATCCGAGGGGAGCAGGAGGGATGAACGGCCACACGTGGCGCTCGAGCAACTGCACACATCCCGTCTGATCCCATCACTCAGGCCCTGGAACGAACCACGGATAAAAATAAATATTGATACAGGACCATGGACACGACAGTGGAGCGAACACGCAGCTGGACGCGGGAGGGCACACGGGAGATGGATAAAAGGAACACTGAAAAGAGTATCAGTGGATAAATACATGCATTGGATAAAGGAACTGGATGGACAGAAAGGATACAGGCATAAAGATAGATCAGTGGATAAAATACATATGGATGGACCAGGACGCAGCATGATCATGGATAAAAGACATACAGTGGACACAGCATGGACACATGCGGATACGTACCGACGAAAGGACAACATCAGTGGACACGAGACGACCAAAAGACACGATAAGGAGGACATGGACACAGCATGGACAAGGAACATGGATAAAGACATCAGTGGAAGGAGACGGACAAAGACATCAGTGGACGACACATGGATAAAGGAACGACACCGAACATCAGTGGACAACAGGACACGGACACGACACAGGAATGACGATAAAGATCAGCGAGGAAAGGAACATCAGTGGACGACACATGGACAAAGGAGACGATGGACACATCGCATGGCATGGAAACAGACCAGTGGATAAAAGACACGATGGACACGACATGGATAAAATACACCGAAGCATGGACAACAACATCAGTATGGATAAAAGACACAGTGGAGAAAGGAACACCGGCATGGACGACAACAGTGGAGAAAGGAGGCATGGACAACAACACGGAAGGAACGCGAAGGTGGATAAAGATATCAGTGGAGGAAAGGAACGCAGTGGATAAAATATACAGGTGCATGGATAAAGGAATATGGATAAAATGGATATGGACAACACTGGCAGCACAGATAAAAATATATCAATATAGATAAATAAATACCAAATATAGCTAAAGCAGCATCAGTGTAAACAAAATGAAACAGTAGCATAAATAAAGGAATACCATCACTGATCTGTCTTATCCTAAAACCAAATTCTATCCAAATTCCATCCCCAAATCTCCAGTTCCCATTTGCTTGGTGGCTCCACACTGATCTGTAGTTATCCCAAAACCCAAAATTATCCAAATTTCATCCCAAATCTCCAGTTCCCATTTGCTTTGCGGCTCCACACCTGATCTGTAAGCATCCCAAAATCCAAATTATCCAAATTCCATCCCCAAATCTCCAGTTCCCATTTGCTTTGGTGGCTCCACATGAATCTGAGTTATCCCAAAACCGAAAATTATCCAAATTCCATCCCAAATCTCCAGTTCCATTTGCTTTGGTGGCTCCACAGGGATCCATGTTATCCCAAAAACCCAAAAATTATCCAAATTCCATCCCAAAATCTCCAGTTCTCATTTTGCTTTGGTGGCTCCACACTGATCTGTGTTATCCCAAAATCCAAAATTATCCAAATTCCATCCCAAATCTCCAGTTCCCATTTGCTTTGGTGGCTCCACATGAATCTGAGTTATCCCAAAACCAAAATTATCCAAATTCCATCCCAAATCTCCAGTTCTCCATTTGCTTTGGTGGCTCCACAGGGATCTGTGTTATCCCAAAACCCAAAATTATCCAAATTCCATCCCAAATCTCCAGTTCTCATCTGCTTTGGTGGCTCCATGTGGATCTGTGTTATCCCAAAACCCAAAATTATCCAAATTCCATCCCAAATCTCCAGTTCCCATTTGCTTTGGTGCCTCCACACTGATCTGTGTTATCCCAAAACCCAAAATTATCCAAATTCCATCCCAAATCTCCAGTTCTTATCTGGTTTGGTGGCTCCACACTGATCTGTGTTATCCCAAAAACCCAAAATTATCCAAATTCCATCCCAAATCTCCAGTTCTCATTTGCTTTGGTGGCTCCACATGGATTTGTGTTATCCCAAAACCAAAATTATCCAAATTCCATCCCAAATCTCCAGTTCCCATTTGCTTTGGTGGTTCCACACTGATTTGTGTTATCCCAAAACCCAAAAATTATCCAAATTCCATCCCAAATCTCCAGTTCTCATTTGCTTTGGTGGCTCCACACTGATCTGTGTTATCCCAAAACCCAAAATTATCCAAATTCCATCCCAAATCTCCAGTTCTCATTTGCTTTTGGTGGCTCCACACTGATCTGTGTTATCCCAAAACCCAAAATTATCCAAATTTCATCCCAAATCTCCAGTTCCCATTCGCTTTGGTGGCTCCACATGAATCTGTGTTATCCCAAAACCCAAAATTATCCAAATTTCACCCCAAATCTCCAGTTCCCATTCGCTTTGGTGGCTCCACATGAATCTGTGTTATCCCAAAAACCCAAAATTATCCAAATTCCATCCCAAATCTCCAGTTCCCATTTGCTTTGGTGCCTCCCACACTGATCTGAGTTATCCCAAAAACCCAAAATTACCCAAATTCATCCCAAATCTCCAGTTCTCATCTGGTTTGGTGGCTCCACATGAATCTGAGTTATCCCTAAAACCCAAAATTATCCAAATTTCATCCCAAATCTCCAGATCTCATTTGCTTTGGTGGTTCCATCGTGGATTTGTGTTATCCCAAAAACCCAAAATTATCCAAATTCCATCCCAAATCTCCAGTTCCCATTTGCTTTGGTGGCTCCAATAACGATCTGTGTTATCCCAAAAACCCAAAATTATCCAAATTCCATCCCAAATCTCCAGTTCCATTTCCTTTGGTGGCTCCACACTGATCTGTGTTATCCCAAAACCCAAAATTATCCAAATTCATCCCAAATCTCCAGTTCTCATTCGCTTTGGTGGCTCCACACCCGATCTGTGTTATCCCAAAACCCAAAATTATCCAAATTTCATCCCAAATCTCCAGTTCTCATTCAGCTTTGGTGGCAGGACCAGAGCTCCAGAGATGTTTTAATTAAAATTAATAATTTTTTATTATTATTTTTTATATAAAACAGTGACAGGGGAGAGCAGCATCTCACCAGACATCGCTGGAAAAAGAAAAATAAATCCATTTGCAGGATAAAATCTCCTTAGGATTAAAACCCTTCCAGGCTTGAAATCCCCAAAAAATTGGGATCTTTATCTTCTTTCCTGCCATTAAAACCTGAGAAGCAAAAAAAGGAAAAATTCACGGGCTGGGATGGCACAGAAATGAAAAAACAGCAGTGGACCCTCCTGGTGCTTTTAGTGGTTTTTTTAAGAAGTTTTATCAAATAAATTTCTAATTCCATTAGGAGCAATTAGTCCCTAATGGTTTTCTGAATCATTTATCAGCGGCTTGTAATATTTAATTTAAAGATAATATTTAATTCTCGTAAATTGAATGGGAGAGCAAGGATTTTTTTCCCATGGGGGATGTTTTCCCGGGATGTTGTGGCAGAAAAGGGGAAATCCCAGCCTGGGGAGCCCTCACGTGAGTAATGGGATTCTTTAATAACCTGAATTTTTAATATTCCTTGAAAATCCCTTTAATAATTTAATCTTTTAACAATTTGAATTTTTAATAATTTGAATCTTTTTAATAATTTTGAATCCTTTTTATAGCTTGAATTTTTTAATAATCTGAACTGTTTAATAATTTCAATCTCCCTTTAATAATCTGGATCTTTTTGAATAATCCAACCCTTTTTTAACACTGAATTTTTAACAATTTAATTTTTAACATTTCTAATCTTTTTAACAACTTTAATTCTTTTTAATAATTTGAATCTTTTTAATAATTTGGATTTTTAAATAATTTGAATTTTTAATAATTTGAATTTGTTTTGAATAATTTGAATCATTTTGAATAATTTGAATTTTTTGAATACTTTCAATCTTTCTGAATAATTTAACTTTTTAATAATTTGAATCCTTTTGAATAATTTAAATTTTTTAATAATTTAATTTTTTAACAATTTGATTTTTTAATAATTTCTAAATTTTAAACAATTCTAAATTTCTTTAATAACTTTGAATTTTTAATAATTTGAATTTTGAATAATTTGAATTTCTTTTAATAATCTGAATTATTTTTCGAATAACTTTGAATCTTTTAATAACTTGAATCCTTTTAATAATTTGAATTATTCGAATACTAAATTTCTTTTAATAACTTGAATCCTTTAATAATTTAATTTTTAATAATTTAAACTTTTAACAATTTGAATTTTAATAATTTAATTTTTAATAATTTGAATCCTTTGGAACAATTTAATCTTTAACAATTTGAATCTTTAATAACTTGCAAAATTTTAATAACTTTAAATTTTGAATAATCTGAACTTTAGTTCCGACAATTTGAATCTTTTGAATAATTTAAATCTTTTAATACCCTTAAACTTTCTTAATAATCTGAAACTTTTTGAATAAACTTTTAAATCTTTTAATAATTTGAATCTTTTTGAATAATTTTAAATCTTTTAAATAACTTTAAACTTTTTAACAATTTGAAATTTTTTAATAATTTGAATGTTTTTGGAATAATTTGAATTTGTCTCTATCAATCTTGAATCTTTTTGGAATAATTTGAATCCTTTTGGAATAATTTGAATCTTTGAACACCTGAACCTTGTTTCTGAACAATTTGAATTTTTTGAACACTCGAATCCTTTTGAATAATTTGTATAACTTTGAATTTGTTTCTGAATAATTTTCATTTTTTGAATAATTTGAATTATTTTTGAATAATTTGAAACCTTTTTAATAATTTGAATTTGTTTGAATAATTTGAATTATTTTGAATAATTCGAATTTTGGAATAATTTGAATTATTTTTGAACAATTTGAATTCTTGAACAATTTTGAATTTTTCGAACAATTGGAATTTTTGAATTATTTGAATGTTTTGAATAATTTGAATTTTTGGAACAATTTGAATTTTTTGAATCATTGGAATTTTTTGAATAATTGTCCCATTTTTTTGCCTAGAACCCTTTAATTTCAGAATTACAATGAACTTTGGGATTATGGGATGGATTTGGGGTGCCAGGAATGGGATTATGGGATGGATTTGGGATGGGTTTGGGATGGGTTTGGGGTGGTTGGAACGGGATTATGGGATGGATTTGGGGTGGATTTGGGGTGGTTGGAACGGATTATGGATGGACTTTGATAAGCGAATGGGATTATGGGATGGATTTGGGATGGGTTTGGGGTGGCAGCAATGGGATCATGGGATGGATTTTGGGTGCCAGGAATGGGATTATGGGATGGATTTAGGGTGGGTTTGGGGGGCAGGAATGGATGAGACCCTTCCTCTGAACAGACAATGAACTTTGGGATTATGGGATGGATTTCGGGGTGGGTTTTGGATGGCAGCAATGGGATCACATGGGATGGATTTTGGGTGCCAGGAATGGGATTATGGGATGGGTTTGGGATGGATTTGGGGTCCAGGAAGTGGATGAGACCCTTCCTCTGGAACAGACAATGAACTTTGGGGATTATGGGATGGATTTGGGATGGCAGGAATGGGATTATGGGATGGATTTTGGGATGGATTTGGGGGGGCAGGAATGGATGAGACCCTTCCTCTGGAACAGACAATGAATTTAGGGATCACGGATGGATTTGGGGTGGCAGGAATGGGATTATGGGATGGATTTTTGGGGTGGGTTTGGGGTCCAGGAATGGATGAGACCCTTCCTCTGGCACACAGACAATGAACTTTGGGATTATGGGATGGATTTGGGGTGGATTTGGGTGGCAGGAATGGATGAGACCCTTCCTCTGAACAGACAATGAAATTTTGTGGGATTATGGGATGGATTTGGGATGGGTTTGGGGTGGTTGGAATGGGATTATGGGATGGGTCAGGCCAAGGAAATGAGGAGTGTGGAGCTGCTGACAAGGATGGCAAGGAATTTTATTATAAAGGAAAAAGTTTTCGCACATCCTTCCAAATTGAGAAAAGAATTTTAAAAATCTCTTCAAAACCGGCCATGTAGTGGAATCTGAGGGGAATAGGGAATAAAGATGAAATAAAAAAACTAAGCAGAGCCCAAACTCCCAGAGTGGATCACAGAGCAGGAAATGGGAGCTGAGACTGAGGGCTGAGGAAATTCCTGATCCCAAAAATGGAACAAGGTGCTCAGGGAGAGGTCAAGCCCCTTCCCAACCCAAACAGGAAAACAAAAAATCAAACTTGCCCAGATAACATTCTCCATATTCCTGCAATTAGCTGCCTCTAATGACAATTGGTCCCACTAAAAATAGAATTCCTAAATCCAGGATTAGTGACTGCCCAAATTTTGATGGTTCCATATGATGAAATTTCAGTTTGGGATTGGATTTATCTCCACAGAATTGGGATTTTTTGTGGATTCATGGAGAATTTGGGGTGGGATTTATCTTCACAAAATTGGGATTTTCAGTGGGATTCATCAGAATTTGGGAAGGGATTTATCTCCACAGAATCGGGATTTTAATGGATCCATCAGAATTTGGGGTGGGATTTATCCCCACAAAAATCGGGATTTCGTGGATCCATCAGGAATTCCAGCCTGGGAAGGGATTTTTTCTGCACAGAATTGGGATTTTCGTGGATCCATCAGGAATTTGGGATGGGATTTATCCCCACAAAATCGAGTTTTCGTGGATCCATCAGGAATTTGGGGTGGGATTTATCCCCACAAAATCGGGATTTTCGTGGGATCCATCAGGAACTTTGGGATGGGATTTATCTCCACAGAATCGATTTTAATGGATCCATCAGAATTTGGGTGGGATTTTATCCCCACAAAATCGGGATTTTCGTGGATCCATCAGGAATTCCAGCCTGGGAAGGGATTTTTCTGCACAGAATTGGGATTTTCGTGGATCCACTAGGAATTTGGGATGGGATTTATCTCCACAAAATTGGGATTTTCATGGATTCATCAGGAATTTGGGATGGATTTTATCCCCACAAAAATCGGGATTTTCGTGATCCATCAGGAATTTTGGGTGGGATTTATCCCCACAAAATCGGGATTTTCGTGGATCCATCAGGAATTTGGGGTGGATTTATTTCCACAAAATCGGGATTTTCGTGGATCCATCAGGAATTTGGGGTGGATTTATCTTCACAAAATTGGGATTTTTGTGGATTCATGGAGAATTTCAGTTTGGGATGGGATTTATCTCCACAAAATCGGGATTTTTGTGGATTCATGGAGAATTTGGGATGGGATTTATCTCCACAAAATCGGATTTTCCTGATTCATCAGGAATTTTGGGATGGGATTTATCTCCACAATATCAGGATTTTCGTGGATCCATCAGGAATTTGGGATGGGATTTATCTCCACAGAATGGGAATTTCTAGGATCCATCAGGAATTTGGGTGGGATTTATCCCCACAAAAATCGGGATTTTCGTGGATCCATCAGAATTCCAGCCTGGGAAGGGATTTTTCTGCACAGAAAGGATTTTCACTGGATCCATCAGAATTTGGGATGGGATTTATCCCCACAAAATCGGGATTTTCGTGGATCCATCAGGAATTTGGGATGGATTTCACCTCCACAAAATTGGGATTTTCCTGGATTGCTCAGGAATTTGGGGTGGATTTCATCCCCACAAAATCGATTTTCGTGGAATCCATCAGGAATTTGGGATGGGATTTATCTTCACAAAATCGGATTTTTCCCTGGATTCATCAGGAATTTGGGATGGATTTATCTCCACAGAATCGGGATTTTCATGGATCCATCAGGAATTTGGGGTGGGATTTATCTCCACAAAATTGGGATTTCTCAGGGATTCATCAGATTTGGGATGGGATTTATCTCCACAGAATTGGGATTTTCCCGATTCATCAGAAACTTTGGGTGGATTTATCTCCACAAAATCGGGATTTTCATGGATCCATCAGGAATTTGGGGTGGGATTTATCTGCACAGAATCGGGATTTTTGTGGATTCATGGAGAATTTGGGATGGGATTTAACTCCCACAAAATCGGGATTTTCGTGGATCCATCAGGAATTTGGGATGGGATTTTATCTCCACAGAATCGGGATTTTTGTGGATTCATCAGGAATTTGGGGTGGGATTTATCCCCACAAAATCGGATTTTCGTGGATTCCTCAGGAATTTTGGGGTGGGATTTTATCCCCACAAAATCGGGATTTTCGTGGATCCATCAGGAATTTGGGATGGGATTTACCTCCACAAAATTGGGATTTTCCTGGATTGCTCAGGAATTTGGGGTGGGATTTATCCCCCACAAAATCGGGATTTTCACGGATCCATCAGGAATTCCAGCCTGGAATGGGATTTATCCCCACAAATCGGGATTTTCGTGGATCCACCAGGAATTCCAGCCTGGGAAGGGATTTTTCTGCACAGGATCGGGATTTTCACGGCGTGCCCGCCCCGGCAGGATGCAGCAGGAGGAGACGGTGCCATCTGCGCCCAGCCCAGCCTCCCTTCCCTTCCTCCCTTCCCCTGGCACCGTGGCCAGCAGCCGAACAATGCTCTGCCTCCATCCCTCAGCCTGATTTTATTTTTTTGTTTTCGCTGCTTTTCCCATCGCGATTCCCAGCAAATCACCCCCGCTTTTTCTCACAATTCCCTCCTCAACCAGCCCGTCCTGACAGCTGAGGGGTTTAAACCAGCAGAATGTCTTTGGAAATATTACGAATTAAATTCCCAAAATGCCAAGTGGGGAAAGCTCCATCCCACCCCTCCGCTAAACCACCACGGCTTTTAATTTTTAATTTCTGATTTCGTCGGCGCCGAGATGAAGAAGAGGAACCAACTTTCACTTCTAAAAAAATAAAATCTATAAAAAGAATTGAAATAAAAGCTGCTTCTTTATAATCCTGCACTTTCTATTTAAGCTGCTGCTCTTTTTGGATTAAGGGAAGAACAACTCGCCATTAGGGTCTGCCCTGTTTATCAACATCACCACTGGCCGAGCCCACAGGATTTATTTTGCACTTCAAAAGGTGCCAGGAGCCAGTTTCATCTCCATTTAAAGTCCCAACACCGTTTTTTAACAGAACTCACAGTCTGATGCTGAGGTTTGGTGGCTTGCAGGGAGGGGGGATTCCAGCAGAGGAAAAAATGCAAATAAAAATGGCTTGATCAGCTCAGTTTGGCCTCACAGGGGTTTCACTTCCTCCCTCCCTCCTAAAAAGAACTTTTTGCTGCACCTGTGCACAAAAAAATCTCAATTTTATCCCCACCCCTCCAAAAAACCAAACATTATTTATAAATATAAAAAATGGAGCTGGGGGAATGAAATCGGCAAAATAGGTGGCACAGGAATAAAAAATAGGTGGTATAGAAATAAAAAATAGGTGGTATAGAAATAAAAAACTAGGTGGTATAGAAATAAAAAAATAGATGGTATAGAAATAAAAACTAGGTGGGTATAGAAATAAAAACTAGGTGGTATAGAAATAAAAAACTAGGTGGTATGGAAATAAAAAATAGATGGTGTATAAACAAAAATATGTGGCATAGAAGTAAGAGGGAAAAAAATCTCTGGGGAAAATGAGGAGCTGAGGAGAGGGAAAACCGAAGCCCAGTCGGCGATGTTCATAAATTAATAAATAAATCAATTTACGCTGTTTACACAAGAACGAATTTTAGGAATGGGAATTTTCCTCTGTTTATCCAAAGCAGCCCCAGGGATTTCCTAGAAGTAAGTGGATGTTTCCAAAGAGTTTAAAAGCCACCGAGGGATTAGGGACAGAGAACGCTGACGAGCGGGCGAGCTCCGAGGAAGAGTCGCGCCGGATCAGGAATTGTTTGATCGGGAATTGTTTGGATGAGGAATTGTTTGGATGAAGAATTGTTTGGGCTCTGCTCAGGCCCCTGACACTCATGCCATGACAACCCAAAATCTGGGAAAAGCACAGCTGGGGATGAGCCCAGACCGGCGGATGTAGCGGGGAGTAAACTGAGCTCGGCTCTGAGGTGGGATCGGCCCGCAGGAAAATCGCCTTAAAAATCAGGGAAAGTTCCCTGGAACAGGGAAATCTCGAGGGACGTGCAAACAGCCGCTCCCTAAAATCTGTGCAAACAGCCGCTCCCAAAATCTGTGCAAACAGCCATTCCCAAAATCTGTGCAAACAGCCATTCCCAAAATTCACCCAACAGCCATTCCCAAAATCCACCCAACAGCCATTCCCAAAATCCTGTAAACAGCCATTCCCTAAATCCACCAACAGCCATTCCCAAAATTCTAGTAAACAGCCATTCCCAATATCTGTGCAAACAGCCATTCCCAAAATCCACCAACAGTCATTCCCTAAATCCACCCAACAGCCATTCCCAAAATCTGTGCAAACAGCCATTCCCAAAATTTGTGCAAACAGCCATTCCCAAAATCCACCCAACAGCCATTCCCAAAATCTGTGCAAACAGCCATTCCCTAAAATCTGTGCAAACAGCCATTCCTAAAATCCACCAACAGCCATTCTCAAAATCTAGTGCAAACAGCCATTCCCAAAATCTGTGCAAAAAGCCATTCCCTCAAAATCCACCAAACAGCCATTCCCAAAATCTGTGCAGCCATTCCCAATATCTGTGCAAACAGCCATTCCCAAAATCCACCAACAGCCATTCCCAAAATCTGTGCAAACAGCCATTCCCAAAATCCACCAACAGCCATTCCCAAAATCTGTGCAAACAGCCATTCCCAAAAATCTGTGCAAACAGCCATTCCCTAAAATCCACCAACAGTCATTCCCAAAATCCACCTCAACAGCCATTCCCAAAATCTGTGCAAACAGCCATTCCCAAAATTTGTGCAAACAGCCATTCCCAAAAATCCACCAACAGCCATTCCCAAATCTCGTGCAGCCATTCCCAAAATCCACCAAACAGCCATTCCCAAAATTCCAGTGCGGCCATTCCCAAAATCCACCCTAAACAGCCATTCCCAAAATCTGTGCAGCTATTCCCTAAAATCCATGCAAACAGCCGCTCTCAAAATCTGTATAAAACAGCCATTCCCAAAATCCACCCAACAGCCATTCCCAAAATCTGTGCAAACAGCCATTCCCAAAATCTGTGCAAACAGCCATTCCTAAAATCCACCAACAGCCATTCCCAAAATCTGTGCAAACAGCCATTCCCTAAAATCTGTGCAAACAGCCATTCCCTAAAATTCACCAATCAGCCGTCTCCCAAAATCCACCAACAGCCATTCCCAAAATCTGTGCAAACAGCCATTCCCAAAAATCCACCCAAACAGCCATTCCCAAAATCCACCCAAACAGCCATTCCCAAAATCCACCAACAGCCATTCCCAAAAATCCGTGCAAACAGCCATTCCCAAAATCCACCAACAGCCATTCCCAAAATCTGTGCAAACAGCCATTCCCAAAATCCACCAACAGCCATTCCCTAAAATCCACCAACAGCCATTCTCCGTGTAAATCCACCAACAGCCATTCCCAAAATCCCCTGGCTGTAATTCCGCGCGCATTAGGCTGTTTCCTGGGCCGGGTGTTGCTGCTAGGCCCGAGTGTGTGCTCCACACACAAAGCTTCGGCGAGCCCCGACCGGGGGATAATTCAATCAGAGCCGGCTGACGTCAGGCGCAAGAACACTCCTGCCGGCGGCTGTGGCCGGGCCGGAGCCCAGATGGGATCAGAGCCCCGGGAGCGGCGTGCGGCTGTGCGAGCACCGGCGGCCGGGGGTTGTCACCAGGGAGGGGACACAGGGCACACACAGCCTGAACCTGCCGGGACTGCGAGACAACACCCGCCGAGGGACCCCCAGCAGTGTCACACAGAGAGAGCACTGACACACAGAGAGCAGTGTCACACACACAGCAGTGTCACACACACACACAGCAGTGTCACACACACAGCAGTGTCACACACACAGCAGTGTCACACACACACACAGCAGTGTCACACACACACGCGCAGTGTCACACACAGCAGTGTCACACACACACAGCAGTGTCACACACACACACACAGCAGTGTCACACACACACAGCAGTGTCACACACACACACAGAGCAGTGTCACACACACAGCAGTGTCACACACACAGCAGTGTCACACACACACAGCAGTGTCACACACACACAGCAGTGTCACACACACAGCAGTGTCACACACACACACAGCAGTGTCACACACAGAGCAGTGTCACACACACAGCAGTGTCACACACACACAGCAGTGTCACACACACACCCAGCAGTGTCACACACACACACAGCAGTGTCACACACACACAGCAGTGTCACACACACACACAGCAGTGTCACACACACAGCAGTGTCACATCACACACACACAGCAGTGTCACACACACACACAGCAGTGTCACACACACAGAGCAGTGTCACACACACACAGTAGCAGTGTCACACACACATACACAGCAGTGTCACACACACACAGCAGTGTCACACACACACACACAGCAGTGTCAATAATATCAACAGCAGTGTCACACACACAGAGCAGTGTCACACACACAGCAGTGTCACACACACAGCAGTGTCACACACACACACAGCAGTGTCAATAACAATACACACAGCAGTGTCACACACACACGAGCAGTGTCACACACACACAGCAGTGTCACACTACACAGCAGTGTCACACACACACACAGCAGTGTCACACACCACAGAGCAGTGTCATCATCAATAACAGCAGTGTCATACACACACAGCAGTGTCACACACACACACAGCAGTGTTCCCCACACACACACAGCAGTGTCACATCACACACAGCAGTGTCTCACACACACACAGCAGTGTCACACACACACAGCAGTGTCACTAATCACTCAGCAGTGTCACACAATAATACACAGCAGTGTCACACACACAGCAGTGTCACACACAACACAGCAGTGTCACACACACACACAGTGAATACATCAACACACAGCAGTGTCATCATAATACATCACAGCAGTGTCAAATAATAATAATACACAGCAGTGTCACACACAATACATCACAGCAGTGTCACATCAATCACACAGCAGTGTCATTAACAATAACAGCAGTGTCACATACACACAGAGCAGTGTCAATATCATCAGCAGTGTCACACACACACAGCAGTGTCACACAATAACACACTCAGCAGTAAGTCAATAATACACACAGCAGTGTCACACACACAGCAGTGTCAATATCATCACACAGCAGTGTCACACACAGAGTTACAGTGTCAATAATCATCACACAGCAGTGTCACACACACACATCAACAGCAGTGTCACACATACACAGCAGTGTCAATAATAATATCATCACAGTCAGAGTGTCAATCATCAATACAGCAGTGTCAATAACAGCAGTGTCACAGCATCACAGCAGTACAATAATACATCATCAATACAGTAAAGCGTCAATATCATCATCACAGCAGTGTCATCAATACCATCAGTCACATCAACACAGCAGTGTCAATACATCAACAGAGCAGTGTCTCACATCAATCATCATCAGCAGTGTCAACACATCAGTATCACACCCAACCTCAGCAGTGTCACACATCATCACAGCAGTGTCACATCACAGCAGTGTCAATAATACACATCAATAGCAGCATCATCAACACCACAGCAGCGTCAATACACACAGCAGTGTCACACACAATACCAGCAGTGTCACATCACACATCACAGCAGTATCACATCATCAACTCAGCAGTGTCACACACAGATAGTCGAAAATCACCAATCACACAGCAGTGTCATCAATATCATCAACAGCAGCAGTCATCAACATATCATCACACCGTTACAGCCATCACATACATACAATATCATCATCAGCAGCAGTCATCATCAATACCAGCATCATCAGCAGTGTCACACACATCAATCATCATCAGCAGTGTCACATACATCATCATCACTGTTGCGTCATACATCATCAATCTCAGCAGTGTCATATAATAACACAGCAGTGTCAATACATCATCATCACCGTTAGTGCGACACATCAATATCATCACCGTTAGTGTCATCATCATCATCAACTCAGCAGTGTCAACATCATCGACATACCGTTAGTGTCAATAATACCAGCAGCAGTGTCACATCATCATCAATCACCGTTATGTGTCACACATCACTGATACAGCAGCAGTCATCATCATCACCAGCAGTGTCAACATCAATACTATCAGCAGTGTCAATACACCATCAATACAGAGCAGCGTCACAATACCACACAGCAGCAGTTCAACATCATCATCGTCAATAATCAACAGCAGTGTCACATCACACATCAACGCTCCAGCAGTGTCAACAGCACACATCAGCAGCGTCACACCACCATAGCACCGTTAGGTATCACACATCACACACCAGCAGCGTCACATCAATAATACAGCAGTGTCACACATCATCACCATCATCCTCAGCAGTGCGTGACACACACCGCCAGCAGCGTCTACCACCACACCACACCTCAGCAGTGTCACACATCACACCAGCAGTGTCACACGCACACAGTAGTGACACACAATACACGCAGCAGTGTCGCACACATCACCTCAGCAGCGATCACATACGCAGTGCGACACATCACACACAGCAGTGTCGAGGACATCATACACCGTCAGCAGTGTCGCGCACACAGCAGTCACACACACATCACACGTGTCAGTGTCGATAATAATACCATCACCAATCAGCAGTGTGGCTGTCAATACCACCGTCAGAGTGACATCATCATCACACCAGCAGCAAGTTCAATAATCATCATCATCAATCTCACAGCAGTGATCATCACACACGCAGCAGTGATCATCATCGACACACAGCAGCGTCAACATCATCATCATCAATTCAGCAGCGTCACACACAGACCAGTACCGTTATCACCATCAGCATCGTTATGTCAACACCAATAGCACAGCAGTGTCAACACACACCAGCAGTGTCAATAATACACACACAGCAGTAGTCAACATCAATCATACACGTCAGGCGCCACACCAATACCGATAAAGTACAGTGTCATCATCATCACAGAGCAGTGCGTCACACACACACAGCAGTGTCACACACGCAGCAGTGTCACACACAGCAGTGTCAATCAACAGCATGTGTCAATAATCAATAACTGGTGAGCAGCGTCAATAATACCAGCAGCAGTGTCACATCATCGACAGCAGTGTCAATAATACCGTGGCAATAATGCTGTCAGCGTCACCACCAGCAGAGTCATCAACATCATCACCGTTAAAGTGTCATACACAGCAGCGTCACACACACACACACAGTCAGCGTCATTAATAAAACCACCGTCAAGTCACACTACATCAGTCACCGTTACGCCCACACACCGTCCAGCAGTGTCACATCATCATCATCACCATCAAAGACAGTGACAATACCGTTAGAGCGCCAGCAGTCGCCATCATCAATAACACCGTTAGCAGCGTCACACACAGAGCACGTCAACATTACATCGAATCAACCAGCAGGCTACCATCATCATCATCAGCAGCAGCGATCAATAATACCAATGATGTTAAGTGACAATCATAACATCATCGTCACGTCATCAATAATACACGCAGCAGCGTTCAACATCATCACCGTTAAAACAATATCAATCACCATCAAGATAACAGCAGCATTGTCAATAGCGTCAACAGCAGTCACCACCAGCAGCGTTCACAATACCAATAAGAGCAGTCACCAGCACGCTGCGTCACCATCAATCATCACTGTGCGAAAAGTGTCAACATCAATCACCGTTAGCAATACTCAGCAGTGTCATACCACCATCAACAATGTCAGTGCGTCACACCAATAACAGCAGTGTCATCATCATCATACACAGTGTCAATGTCGGAAAAGTCACTGAACAATACTGCGCAGTGTCAATACCGATAATAGCAGTAACAATATCATCATTGCGTCAATACCGTTAAAGTGTCAATACTACCATCATCAGCAGCAACAGTCAGTGTCATCACCACTGTTGCGTCAATACAACAGCAGTGCCCATTTACCACCAATACCGTCAACACCAGCCGTTAGTGTCACACCACATCAATAACAGCAGCGTCAACATCACCATCGTCACCAACAGCAGTGTCGACTACTCATCAATACCGTATAAAGGTCAGCCATCATCATCGTCATCACAGCAAGTGTCAGACATACTATCATCATCACCGTTAAGCAGTGTCACAATAACACACAGTACCATCAGCAGTGTCCAGTGCTCAACACCACCGTTAGCAGTCACGACACACTTACCGATACAGCGTCACACACCACCACCATCACCGATATAACAACATCAATATCAACAGCAGCACCAACACCGAGAGCTATTCACCACCGCAAAGCAGTCAACATCACCATCGTCGCGTGAGTCAACAACATCAGCAGCGTGACGACACCATCAAAGACAGTGCGATCAATCACCGCAGCAGTCAATACCATCACCGTCAGCAGGTCAACACATCATCAATCAGCAGCGCCAATAATCACCACGCACAGCATGCACAGCCACCATCACTCGTCAGGCAGCGTCCACAATAACAGCCGTTACAGCGTCACCACCGTTGCGTCAATAACAGCGTCCAACGAATCAATCACCGTTGAAAAGTCACCAATACCGCGTATGCAGTGCCTCAACACCACCAATACGCGACAAACTCAGAGTAGTCACAATACCACACGCATGACACCAGTTCTGTCCATCCCTCCCCCCACACCAGGCCAGCCGCTTCACCCCACATCACAGGACACTGCTCACGGTCACATCACCCAGACAAGTCAGAGTGTCACACACACACAGGTATGACACCAGCCCCTGTCCCTCCCCTGTCTCCAGCCCGTGCCAGGCCCCGTGCCAGGAGCTGCATCCTGCCCAGCCCTGCCCGCGCCGCATCCCCCCTCCCGGGGCTCCTCTGCTGTGCTCTGCTGCTGCTGCTGCCCGGGCACCGTGCCAGCCCAGGCTGTGCCAGGGGCTGCTGCAGCTGCCAGCAAAGCCTGAGCAAAGCCTGAGCAAAGCCTGAGCAAGGCCTGAGTAAAGCACACGCCGCCGTGCCAGCGCCACATCCGCGCTGCGGCCTGGGCACAACAACGGCACGAACAGCACTGCTGCACCAGGAGCTGTGGCACTGCCCGAGCCCCTAGCAGCACCAGGGCACCAATGGCACAGCCAGCACTGCTGCACCAGGAGCTGTGGCACTGCCCGAGCCCCAGCAGCACCAGGGCACCAATGGCACAGCCAGCACCGCCCATGCCAGGAGCTGTGGCACTGCCCGAGCCCCCTGCAGCACCAGGGCACCAATGGCACAGCCAGCACTGCCCATGCTAGGAGCTGTGGCACTGCCCGAGCCCCCTGCAGCACCAGGGCACCAATGGCACAGCCAGCACTGCTGCACCAGGAGCTGTGGCACTGCCCGAGCCCCTGCAGCACCAGGGCACCAATGGCACAGCCAGCACTGCTGCACCAGGAGCTGTGGCACTGCCCGAGCCCCTGCAGCACCAGGGCACCAATGGCACAGCCAGCACTGCCCATGCCAGGAGCTGTGGCACTGCCCGAGCCCCCAGCAGCACCAGGGCACCAATGGCACAGCCAGCACTGCTGCACCAGGAGCTGTGGCACTGCCCGAGCCCCCGCAGCACCAGGGCACCAATGGCACAGCCAGCACCGCCCATGCCAGGAGCTGTGGCACTGCCCGAGCCCCCTGCAGCACCAGGGCACCAATGGCACAGCCAGCACTGCTGCACCAGGAGCTGTGGCACTGCCCCCAGCCCCCTGCAGCACCAGGGCACCAATGGCACAGCCAGCACTGCTGCACCAGGAGCTGTGGCACTGCCCGAGCCCCTGCAGCACCAGGGCACCAATGGCACAGCCAGCACTGCCCGTGCCAGGAGCTGTGGCACTGCCCGAGCCCCTGCAGCACCAGGGCACCAATGGCACAGCCAGCACTGCCCATGCCAGGAGCTGTGGCACTGCCCGAGCCCCAGCAGCTGCAGGGCACCAATGGCACAGCCAGCACTGCTGCACCAGGAGCTGTGGCACTGCCCGAGCCCCCTGCAGCACCAGGGCACCAATGGCACAGCCAGCACTGCTGCACCAGGAGCTGTGGCACTGCCCGAGCCCCAGCAGCACCAGGGCACCAATGGCACAGCCAGCACTGCTGCACCAGGAGCTGTGGCACTGCCCGAGCCCCTGCAGCACCAGGGCACCAATGGCACAGCCAGCACTGCCCATGCCAGGAGCTGTGGCACTGCCCGAGCCCCCAGCAGCACCAGGGCACCAATGGCACAGCCAGCACTGCTGCACCAGGAGCTGTGGCACTGCCCGAGCCCCTGCAGCACCAGGGCACCAATGGCACCGCCAGCACTGCTGCACCAGGAGCTGTGGCACTGCCCGAGCCCCTGCAGCACCAGGGCACCAATGGCACAGCCAGCACTGCCCATGCCAGGAGCTGTGGCACTGCCCGAGCCCCAGCAGCACCAGGGCACCAATGGCACAGCCAGCACTGCTGCACCAGGAGCTGTGGCACTGCCCGAGCCCCTGCAGCACCAGGGCACCAATGGCACAGCCAGCACTGCTGCACCAGGAGCTGTGGCACTGCCCGAGCCCCCTGCAGCACCAGGGCACCAATGGCACAGCCAGCACTGCTGCACCAGGAGCTGTGGCACTGCCCGAGCCCCCTGCAGCACCAGGGCACCAATGGCACAGCCAGCACTGCTGCACCAGGAGCTGTGGCACTGCCCGAGCCCCAGCAGCACCAGGGCACCAATGGCACAGCCAGCACTGCTGCACCAGGAGCTGTGGCACTGCCCGAGCCCCCAGCAGCACCAGGGCACCAATGGCACAGCCAGCACTGCCCGTGCCAGGAGCTGTGGCACTGCCCGAGCCCCCTGCAGCCAGGGCACCAATGGCACAGCCAGCACTGCCCATGCCAGGAGCTGTGGCACTGCCCGAGCCCCAGCAGCTAGGGCACCAATGGCACAGCCAGCACTGCTGCACCAGGGAGCTGTGGCACTGCCCGAGCCCCTGCAGCGCCCAGGGCACCAATGGCACAGCCAGCACTGCTGCACCAGGAGCTGTGGCACTGCCCGAGCCCCCTGCAGCACCAGGGCACCAATGGCACAGCCAGCACTGCCCATGCCAGGAGCTGTGGCACTGCCCGAGCCCCCTGCAGCACCAGGGCACCAATGGCACAGCCAGCACTGCCCATGCCAGGAGCTGTGGCACTGCCCGAGCCCCCTGCAGCACCAGGGCACCAATGGCACAGCCAGCACTGCCCGTGCCAGGAGCTGTGGCACTGCCCGAGCCCCTGCAGCGCTAGGGCACCAATGGCACAGCCAGCACTGCTGCACCAGGAGCTGTGGCACTGCCCGAGCCCCCTGCAGCACCAGGGGCACCAATGGCACAGCCAGCACTGCCTGTGCCAGGAGCTGTGGCACTGCCCGAGCCCCTGCAGCACCAGGGCACCAATGGCACAGCCAGCACTGCCCATGCCAGGAGCTGTGGCACTGCCCGAGCCCCAGCAGCACCAGGGCACCAATGGCACAGCCAGCACTGCCTGTGCCAGGAGCTGTGGCACTGCCCGAGCCCC
>JAPFBE010000922.1:0-20283 GCA_034336665.1 Luscinia megarhynchos | reverse complement strand
CTGATCCCGATCTCATTTGCCATCTCGATCCCTTTCCTAATCCTGACCCCATTCCCATTCCCAATCCCTATTTCATTCCCAATCCCGATCCTGTCCGATCCTGTCCCCAATCCCAATCCCATTCCCCTCCCAATCCCTATTTCATTCCCAATCCCGATCCTGTTCCCAATCCCGATCCTGCTGCTGTTTTCGAGGGAATCATTTTGATCTCAACCTCTACCCCAAACCTGGTGGGGTTAAAACCCGCTAAATCCTGGGGTCAAAACACTAGCAAACACCAAATTTGGGAATCAAAACCCCCAATCTCCAAACGTTGGGGTTTTGAAATATTGCAGTTCCAACCCCTCTGATCCCAAAATTTGGGGCTTAAAGCCCCTGATCCCCAGAATTCTGGGGTGTCAAAACTCCCCAAAAAACCCAAACCCTGGGGTGTCAATACCCCCAAATCTCAAATTTTAGGATCACCCACCCCCTCAGATTCTCACTCTGGGGGTTAAACCCCCAAATCCCCCATAATTCGGTGTCCAAACACCCCAAATCCTAAACTTTAGGGACCAACCCCCAACCCCAAATACTGAGGGTGTAAAACACACTTGACCCCCAAATTTTAGGGATCAAACCCCCTCAGACTCCAAACCTTGAGGTGTCAAAACCCCCAATTCCCAAACTATGGGGTTTGAAGTACTTAGGGTGTCCAACCCCCACAATCTCAAAATTCTGAGGTCAAGCCCCACATCCCAAACCCTGGGGTGTCAACCTCCCCAGACTTTGGGATCAAACCTCCCCATCCCCAAACATGGGGGTCAAAGCACCTGACCCCCAAATTCCCCTCCAAAACCACTCCCACCCTGGGGTACAGCAGGGAGTTCATTTGGGCTTTATTTGGGGCTGGTTTGGGATGATTTGGGGGTTGATTTGGGGTAGGGGGCAGGTCAGATGCAATGCCTGCAGAGACACACTGGGTACAATGCTAGGGGTTGGGAAAAACCCCTAAAAACCCTAGGGGAACCTAAAAGTAAATTTCTTGGTGGCAAAAGGGAGATTTTTGGGAGGGTAAAGGGGAAGAAATTGGGATATAAAATAATTTTGGGATGGAAAAGAGGAGATTTGGTGGAGGAAAAAATGGTTTAGAGTGGGGATTGAGGATTTGAGGTCAAGATTTTGGATGGGAAAAGGGGATTTGAGGATTGAAAAAGAAGATTTTGGGTAGGAAAAGGGGATTTGTGGTGGACAGGAAAGGATTTGGGGTGGAAAAATGGGATTTGGAGTGGGAAAAGGCAGTTTTGGGGTGGGAAAAGGAATTTGGGATGCTCAAAAGATTTGGGGTGTGAAAAGGAGAATTTGAGCTGGGAAAAGGAGAATTTGGGGTCTGAAAAGGACATTTGGGGTGCACAAAGAAGGATTTTGGGGTTGGAAAAAACAGGATTTGAGATTTAAAAAATTATTTGGGATAAAAAAGGCAGGATTTGATCCGAGCTGAATTTACCTGGGCGAGTGGCGGCAAATGGGAGGTTTGGGGCAGGGTCAGGACCATTTCTGGGGCAGTTTTCTGGGATTTTTGGTGTTTGGGGCTGGTTTTGAGCAATTTTGCAATATTTGGGGGCAACTTTGATGCATTTTGGGAGGGTTTGGAGGGATTTTAGGGTGTATCTACGGGATTTTGGGGTGTTTCTAGGTGATTTTGGGGCAGCCTGAATGGATTTGGGGTGTTTTGGGGCAGTTTTGGGGTGTTGAGAGGAGGTTTTGAGGCATTTCTCTGGAATTTTGGGGTATTCCAGGCCCATTTTTTTCGGGTTTGGGGTGTTTCAGGTGGGTTTGGGTCACTTTTTGGCAAAGGAGATCTTCATGGCGTTGCTCTGGGATTTTGGGATGTTTTGCGGTACTCAGGGCCAGTTTTGAGGCGTGTCTCAGGGATCTTTGGGGCGTTGGTCTGGGATTTGGGGTGTTTTCGGGCAGTTTTGCCAAAGCCTCCCCAAAGCGCACCTCAGACCCCTCAATTCCCCTCAGACCCCCCAACTTCCCCCATGTCCTCCGGCTCCACCTCAGATACCCCAATTCCCCCAAAGCTTCCCCAGACCCCTCAGTTCCCCTCAGAGACCCCCAATGTACCCTAATTTCCACCCGGACCCACCTCCGGACCCTCAATTCCCCCTCAGAACCCCCTAAATCCCCCATTTCCCCAAAGCCTCCCCAAAAGAACCTCAGACTCCTCAGTTCTCCTCAGACCCCTCAATTCCCCTCAGATTTCCCCCCCAAATCCCCCCATTTCCCCGGCCCTACCTCGGGTTCCTACACAGCCGCTCTCCCGTCAGCTCTGTCCCGCCCAGCTTGAGCCCCTCCCAGCCAATAGTGGCGCCTCTCCCGAGCCAACCAATCAGCCTGTGGCTCCCCTCAGCAACACCAGCCTCCCAGCGTGGTTCCTGGGGAGGAGTCCCAGGGTTGGTTTAGGGGTTCCTGGGGGAGTCCCAGCCCCACCCTGACCAGGGCTCTGGGGCGGTTTTGGGGGAGGATCCCCCCCTCAGTTTGGGGAGGGTCTCCCACAGTGCCCCCCTCCCAAAAGTCTCGAGGGTCCCTGGAAGTGGCTCCTGTTCCACCGGCCCGTGCCCCCCCTGATCCAGGGGACAGGGCCCCCAGTGAGTCTGAGGGGGCTTCAGAGGGGAGCCTGGGGGTTCAGTTTTAGGGGGTCTGGAGGGGTTTTTAGGGAGTCTAGAGGGGATCTGGGTAGGGCTCTGCAGAAACCCTAAAATCCCCCAAAACTCCCTGAAATCCCCTAAATCCCCAAATCCTCCCAAGTCTTTCCCCCAAATCCCCAAACTCCCCAAAAACCCCCAAAGATCTCCCAGTCCCTCAAAGTCCCTGAAAACACCAAAATCTCCCTAAGTGCTCGAAACCCCTAAAGTCCTCCTACTGCTCAAAGGCTCCCCAAAAGTCCCTCCCAAATCCTTTGGAATCCCCAAAATCTTTCCAAGATCTCGAGATCCTCTGGAGACGACCCCAAAGTCCTCCTAATCACCTGAAATCTCCTAAAATTCCCGAAAATCCCCGTGATTCCCAAAATCCCCAAATGTCCCTCAAAGTCCCTCAAAGTCCCAGCACAAAGTCCCTAGCAAATCCCCTAAAATCTGCCGAGAAATCCCCCAAAATCCTTGGAAATCCTCCTGTGGGAGCCAGGGTGTTCCCCTGGCCTCCCTGGGGGTCTCAAAACCCTGGCGGGGTCTCAAGAGCCCTAGGTGAGACCCAGGTGTCTCAGGCGCTGAATTCAAACCCCTGGAAATTACCAACACAGAGGGAGTGGAAACAAGCCACCAAAATCAGTAAAGTGCAAATGGGACTGTTAGAACGTAGATAAATAGACCTTTGGGGGATGGTTTGTGATAAGGGACACGTGGCCAAGATGCGAGAATTTGGGGGTGTGGATACCTCTTCCTCCTCCTTCTCCGTGCCATCCGTGCTGGGTGACATGCTGGCACTGTCAGGTTGGATGGGGACACAGCTGGAGCAGTTTAACACAGTTGGATTGCATTGGAAAGTTGTTACAAACATCCAGCACGGAATGCAGACTGTAGAAGATCAGCCCTGCCCTCAGCAGGCAGATTCCATCCTGGGGTGCCCGGCTGGACAGGCAGCTGTGAGCGGGCAGAGAGTTCCTGAGACACGGAACAATCAACAATCCTTGGAGCCTCTGAAACCGTCTGCTGCAATCTCTCGCTCGAGCCTGGGGGAAAACCAGGATTTGAACCACTGCATGTCCTCCTGAGGGGATCCGGGGGCTAAGGGGAGACACCTCGGGCAGCGACACCTCCAAATTCCCCAAAATCCCCTAAAACCCCCAACATCCCCCAAACCCACCCAGGGAATTCCCTGAAATCTCGGAATCCCCCCAAAATTCTCCCCAAATATCCCCCCAAAATCCCCAAACCCCCAAATTCCCCCAAATCCTCCCAAGTCCCTCCAAAACCCCTCCGAAATCCACCCAAATTTCCTGAAAATCCCCCAATTCCCCAAAAATCTCCCAATCTCTCCCAAAATCTCCCAAAATCCCCAAAGAATCCCTCCACCGATCCTGAAATCCCCAAATCCCCCATAATCCTTGAAAGTCTCCTGCAGTTCTCTCAAAGCCCCCCAGCACCTGAAGTCCATGTCCCCATGCCCCTCCAAAATCCCCAAAGCCACCCCCAAAGAGCCACTGAAAACCTCAAAATCTCCCCAAATCCTTCTCAAGTTCCTTGAAAGTCTCCTAAAATCCCCCAAAGTCTCCCCAAGGTGCATAAAGCCCCAAGGTGCCCCAGGCCATGAAAGATCTCCTCGAAATCCTCCCAAAGATCCTGAGAGTCTCTGAAAAATCACGAGGGTGTCCCAGCCCCCTGAGGGTTCCTGAAATCCCCAAACCTCCTCCACTTCCCCAAACCCCCAAAGAGCTCAAAAATGCCCCAGGGTTCCTGAAGTCCCCAAAGGCTGCCCCTAGGTTGCCACAGACCCCCCAAAGATCCCCCCACCTGGGTGTGGGCTGGTGGCCCTGGCCATGGCAGGGGCTCTGCTGGGACCCCCGACTGGTGGGTCTGGGGGGCTCTGCTGGACTTGGCTAGGGCCAGGGGGCTGCAGCCCACGGGGAGATGTGCTCAGGGGGTTGGGGGTTCTGAGGGGATTTTGGGGGGGATTTCAGAGGGAGATTTGGGGAGTACTTTAGGAAAATTTGGGGTTTTCAGAGATCTTGGGGGATTTTTGGGGAGAGCTAATGGAGATTTCAGGGGATTTCAGAGGGATTTGAGTAGACTCTGAGGGGTTCTGATCTAGGAAAATTTAGGGGAAGATTTTGAGAGGGCCTGAGGGAGGTACTAGGGGTGTCCCAAGAGTTTGGGGTGTCGAGGATTTTGAGGGGAAGGTTAGGGGAGCTTTTGAAAGAGGATTTGGGGGAGTTACTGAGGAGATTTAGAGGGGAGTTAGAGTTGGAAAAATTTTAGGGGATTTTGACAGGGTTTTAGGAAGAGAGCTAGATTTTGTGGCATGCCAAGAGGGATTTTTGGAGAGATTTTAGGGGGATTTAAGAGATGTCTAAGTGGATTTTTGGGATGTGAGAGATTTGAGGGGCGTTTAGGAGGAAAATTTGGGGGGATTATCAGGAGGTTTGGGGGAGAATTTGGGGGATTTTTAAGGGTGTCCTAGAGAAATTTGGGGGGATTTGGGAAATTTGAAGAGGGATTTTGGAGGGCAATTTGGAGGGAGTTTTGGGGTGTCTAGGGGAGGATTTGGAGGGTTTTAAGAGGGTTGTGGGGTATTCGGGTGACTTAGGGGAGATTTTGGGGGGATTGAGGGAGAAAATTTGAGGAGATTTTGGAGGAGAGTTTGCAGATTTTGGGGTGTCCTGGGGGATTCTGGGAGGAATTTTGGGGGGATTTTTGGGGTGTCTGTCGGAGATTTTGAGGGATATGGGGCTCAGGGGGGGTCACTGGGGGGGGGGTTCATGGGGGTTTGAGGAGTCACTTTTGGGGGTTTTTGTGGTACACGGGGTCACTTTTTGGGGTCACTTTTGGGGGTTTTTGGGGGTCCAGGAGGGCTGACTATGGGGTCCTGGTGATCCCAATTCTCAGAAAGGATTTTCAGGGTGGCTTTTGGGGTTCTTAGAGGTGATTTTGGGGTTTTAGGGGCGGTTTGGGAGTATTTTGGGGAGTCACTTTTTGGGGTTTTTCCCCAGCTGCCCATGCTGGTCCAGGAGCTGTCACTGGGGGTCACTCTGGGAGTCATTATGGAGCTTGTTATGGGGTCACACTGTGTCCCAGGGGTTTATGGGATGGTTTTAGGATTATTTAGGGTTATTTAGGATATTTTTAGGATGTTTTTGGGGTTTTTCCCTGTCCCCTGCTGCAGCCATGGTCACCCTAGCTCAGGAGCTGCCTGCCCTACTGGAGTCACTGCAAAGGTCACTGCTAGGGTCACTGTGAGGGTCACTGTAGAGTCAGCTGTGTCTCAGGGAGTTTTATTGGCATGGTTCTGGGATGGTTTTAGGATTATTTAGGATTTTTAGGATATCATTGGGATAAAGTTGGAGTTGAGTGTTTTCTATTACTGTGTCAATTTAAAAGAATTTTTTCCCACTATCATGCCAATGGAGCTGGCGGGTTACACCCAGGACCTTTGGCGACTCTGGACAAAAGGGGGTCGGTGGGAGGCGGCTGCAGGAGGGGGCTCTCGTGCTTCCGGAGGGACTTCGTGTTCCGCCCGAGCTTCCGGAGGAGGGCAGCCCGTCTGCAGCCCATGACGAGCATGAGAAACCAGACCCTCTGTGATCACCTGCCCACCATCTGCCCCCACTGCAGCCTCCTGCCTCTCGCAGACACAGCTGATCACCCGGACACAGGCGGGGTAGGCGAGGCTACCCTCTCCAGCAGCTCCCACCCGAGACGGCGTGGCGCTGCACGCCCTCCCGCCTCCGCTCCACGCCCGCTTCTCCTGCAGCTGCGGGTTTTGTTCAGCTGCAGCACGGGACCGAGCACACAGAGAGTGTGCCTGCAGCTTGAGAAAGGACTGGGACGAGTTATCTGTTCTGTGTTGTTGGTAATTTTAACAACTGCTGCTGCTTCTGCTTATGCAGGGTTAGATATATTAGTAAAAGGGGCTGTTATACCCATCCCCTTATCTCTGCACTTAAGAGTCTTGGATTCAAACATTTATAATACTTGGGGGAGTGGAATTAAAGTCTCTATTTCAAAGAAGAACTTCTGCCTTTGGCAGACACCTGTCCTTCAAACCAGGACAGCCTCTTTTGCACATTGTTCCTTTTAGGTTGCTCTGCTCTTTGTCTGGGGGTCTTTGGGATGACCCTGGGTCTCACAGGATCCATGCCAGCTCTTCACTGGCGTGTTGACCCCAAAATTCCCCATCAAATTCCCAGATTTGAAACCAAAATTCCTAAATATTCCCTCTGAGAGATCCCAAAACTTCCTCCTAGAGAACCCAAACTTCCGTGTTGGGACCCATGTTTCCTCTATACAGACCCCCAACACCTCCATATTCCCATTTGAGGGACCCCCATCATTGCTGACTTCTCCAAAGAGACCACAAAAATTCCCATGTTTAGACTCAAAATTCAAAAAAGTCTGTGTGGAAACCTCTTAATTATCAAAATTCTCAATATAGGCCCCAAAATTCCCTTTGTTGCCCCACAATTTCCTTATGGGAACCCCAAAGTTCCCATGAGACTATCAAATTCTGTTTAAGGACACCAGAATTTTCGGTAGGAACAAAAATTACTTAAAGGGGACCGAAAAAATTCCCTATTACCAGAGCCCAAAATGCCCAGAATTCTCTTTAAAAATCTCAGATATTTCCCTCCTAGAGGGCCATTGGGGACCCCCTGGACCCTCTATGGGGATCTGCCAGGCCCTGTGGATCCCCTATTGATGACCTCCCAAGAGCGCCTTTAGGGATCCCCAGAGCCCCCAAATCCCATATAGACAAGCCCAAATCCGCTATAAGAGACCCTCAGACCCCTAATCCCTATAGGGCTCATTTACGAAGGAAAGAGGAAAGGGGAGGGATAATGATTGACAGGGGCTGTGAATAGAAAGGGGCAGGACTAATAAATGGGCAGATACCGATGGGAAAAGGGGTAGGGTCAGAAAAGGGCGGGAACTGTGAAGGGGAAAGAACTGGGCCAAAAGGGCCACATGGTCCTAAAAGGCATGGTTTGGCCTAAAATCACCTAAAAGGGGCAAAAATTCAGCCTAATTCCAGCAGGAATTGACCTAAAAATCAGCCAAAGGGGCTTAACATTGTCAGAAGGGATTAAAATCAGCCAGAAACACCTCAGCTTGGTATAAATTTACATAAATGGGCCTGAAAGATTTGGGACCCGAGACCGGCACCCAAACCAGCAAGAGCACCATTTCTGAGGCTGAAAATCAGAATGGCGAGCCCGAGACCAAGACTGGGAACAGAACCAACACCAGAACTGAGGCCAGCACTGCTCCAGAACTGGAACAAAGACTGGGACTGAGACCAACACCAATACTGGGACTGGCTACTCAGGAGAGCTCAGGGCTGCTCTGGGACTGGGACCAGCATCAGGAAGAGCATCCAGGACTGAGACTGAGAGCGGCACGGAACCACCACCAAGACAGATACTGGCACCAGAACCGAGACTGGCCCCAGTATGGGACCAGGGCTCAGAGCCGAGAATTAGCACTGAGAGCACGCTTGGGACCAACATCGAGCACCAGTACCAGCACTGGGACCGGGAACACGCTCTGAGACTGAGACCAAAACTGAAAAGCGAAACCGGCACCAAGACTGGCACCGCTATAGGACCCGTGACTGAGCCTGAGACCAGCACGACTCTGGGATGCGAGATTCAGACCGGGACCAGAATCAGCACCAGGAGCGCTCCAGGACTGCTCCAAACTGAGCCTGAGACTGGGACAAGGACAGGGAGACCCGACACCGGGAGAGCTCTGGGACCTCCTTGTTCACTCTTGGGGAGTTTGGCTGCGCCCCCACACGGGACTGGGCAGGACTGGGAGGGACCCTGGGAGGGCGGGACCATCTCAGTTCACATCATTCTGGTGCAGCCATCCCGGTCCATATGGCACCAGTTTGTACAATCCCAGTCCATATGGTTCCCAGTTTGTACAATCCCAGTCACAATGTGATCCCAGTTTGTACAATCCCAGTCCATGGGATCCCAGTTTGTACAATCTCAGATCGTATGATCCCAGTTTGTACAATCCCACTCTGCATGGCCCTGATCCATCTGGTCCCACTCTGTGCAGTCCCAGTCTGGAGGATCCCCAGTCCATGTCATTCCAGCCCCCATGATCCCAGTCTGCATGGTCCTGCATGACTCACACTGCCAGCTCTGGAATTCCAGTTCCCAGCATGGAAAAGTTGTTCCTGCCCATCCTAGTTTTAGTTCTCCAATTTGAGATTTCCCGGCCAAGGCACCCATTTATGTCACAGCTTTAGCATCCCGATCCTGTTCCCAATCCTATTCCCAATCCCTAACTCATTCCCGATATTATTGTCAATCTATTCCCATTCCCTTTCCTGATGCCATTCCCAGTCCTGTTCCTGGTCCTGATCCTGATCCCATTCCTATTCCCATTCCAATCCTAATCCCATTCCTGTTCCAAATCCCTATATCATGCCCAATCCCTATCTCATTCCCATTCCCAATCCTGTTCCTGATCCCATTCCCAATCTCGTTCTCTTTTCTGATTCCGGTCTCATTCCCAGTCTTGATCCCTTTCCCAATTCCAATCCCGTTCACATTCCCAATCCCTCTTTCATTCCCATTCCCAAGCCTGTTCCCATTCCTGATCCTGTTTCCCTTCCCAATCCCGATCGCATTGCCCTTCCCCGTTGCAATCCTGTTCCCATTCCCAATCCTGTTCCCAATCCCCAGTCCCAATCGCTATCCCATTCTCAATCCTTATCTCATTCCTGTTTCTGATCCCTCATTCCTAGTCTCGTTCCTATTCCCAATCCCTAACCTGTTCCCAATCCCAAACCTGTTCCTGTTCCCATTCCCATTCCCAATCTCCTCGCTGTTTCTGACCCCGATCTCATTTGCCCTCTCGATCCCTTTGCCAATCCTGATCCGTTCTCATTCCCAATCCCTATTTCATTTCCCAATCCCCAAACCTGTTCCCAAATCCGTCCCCAACCCCAATCCCATTCCCACTTCCCATCTTTATTTAATTCCCAATCCCGATCCTGTTCCCAATCCAGATCCTGCCGCTGTTTTCAGGGAATCATTTTGATCTCAAACTCTACCCCCAAACCTGGGGGGTCAAAACCCCCAAATCCTGGGATCAAAACCCCCAAACTCCCAAAATTTGGGATCAAAACCCCCAATCCCCAAACATTGGGGTTTGAAATATCTGGGGTGCCCAATCCCTCTGATCCCCAAAATTTGGGGTTAAACCCCCTGATCCCCAAATTCTGGGGTCAAAACTCCCCAACACCCAATCACTGGGGTGTCAATACCCCAAACCTCAAATTTTAGGATCACCCAGCCCTCCTCAATTCCCAAACTCTGGGGTTAAACCCTCCAAATCCCCATAATTTTGTGTCCAAACCCCCAAATCCCCAAACTTTGGGACCAACCCCCCAAACCCCAAATCCTGAGGTGTAAAACACCCTTGACCCCAAAGTTTAGGATGAAACCCCCTCAGACTCCAAACATTGAGGTGTCAAACCCCCCAATTCCCAAACTCTGGGGTTTCAAATATTTGGAGTGTCCAACCCCCTGATCCCAAAATTCTGGGGTCAAACCCCATATCCCAAAACCCTGGGGTGTCAAACCCCCCAAACTTTAGGATCAAACCTCCCCATTCCCAAAATTTTGGGGTCAAACCCACCAGTCACCCCAAACTCCCCTCCAAAACCACTCCACCCTGGGGGGCACAGCAGGGGTCATTTGGGTTGTTTGGAGTTTGATTTGGGGGTTGGTTTGGGATTTATTTGGGGTGGGGGGCAGGTCCAGGTGCAATGTCTGCAGGGACACCCTGGGGTACAATGCTGGGGGGTGGGAAAAACGCCAAAACACCCTGGGAAACCCCCAAAAGGGAATTTTGAAATGTGAATTTTGGGAACGGGAAAAGGAGATTTTTGGGGTAAAAGGGGAAAGAAATTTGGGGATGGAAAAATGAGATTATGGGGATGGAAAAGGAGATTTGGGGAGGAAAAAAGGGTTTTAGAGTGGGGGATTGAGGATTTGACGTCAGGATTTTGGATGGGAAAAGGGGATTTGGGATTGAAAAAGGAGTATTTGGGGTGGGAAAAAGGGATTTTGGGGTGGGAAAAGAGGATTTGGGGATGCTCAAAAGGATTTGGGGGTGGGAAAAGAGAAAGATTTGAGCTGTGAAAAGGAGAACTTGGGGTCTGAAAAGGACATTTGGGGGTGCACAACGAAGGATTTTGGGGTTGGAAAAAAACAGGATTTGAGGTTTAAAAAAACAGATTTGGGATAAAAAAAAGGAGGATTTGGTCCGAGCTGAACTTACCTGGGGGAGTGGGGGCAGGTGGGAGGTTTGGGGCAGGGTCAGAACCATTTCTGGGGCAGTTTTCTGGGAGTTTTGCTGCTTGGGGCTGGGTTTGAGCAATTTTGGAATATTTGGGGGCAGCTTTGAGGCATTTTGGGGTGGTTTGGAGGGATTTTAGGGTGTTTCTATGGGATTTTGGGGTGTTTCTAGTCGATTTTGGGAAGCCTGAAGGGATTTGGGGTGTTTTGGGGCAGTTTTGGGGTATTGAGGGGCGGTTTTGAGGCGTTTCTCTGGAATTTTGGGGTATTCCAGGCCCATTTTTTTCGGGTTTGGGGTGTTTCAGGTGGGTTTGGCGTCACTTTTTGGCAAAGGAGATCTTCATGGGGTTGCTCTGAGATTTTGGGGTTTTTTGCGGTACTCAGGGGGTAGTTTGGAGGCGTGTCTCAGGGATTTTGGGGGCGTTGCTCTGAGATTTGGGGTGTTTCGGGGGTAGTTTGCCAAAGCCTCCCCAAATGCACCTCAGACCCCTCACTTCCCTCAGACCCCCCCAAATCGCCCCAACAGCTCCATTCAGATACCCACTTCCCCAAAGCTCCCACCCCTCAGCTTCCCCCTCAGAGACCCCTCCCAAAGCTACCCTCATGTCCCCCGGCTCCACCTCGGACCCCTCAATTCCCTACAGAGCCCTCCCCACATCCATTCCAGACGCACCTCAGACCCCTCAATTCCCTTTCAGATTCCTCAATTCCTCTCAGATCCCCCAAAATTCCCTCAAATCCATTTCCCAGACCCACCTCAGACTCCTCAATTGCCTCAGATTCCCCCCAAATCCCCATTTCCCCGGCCCTACCTCAGGTTCCGTCCCCACAGCTGCTCGCTCCGTCACGCTCTATCCGCCGCGTCGTGGGGCCCTCCCAGCCAATAGCAGCGCCTCTCCCGAAACAACCAATCAGTGCGGCTCCCTCAGCAACACCGCCTCCCGCTGCAGCCAATGAGAAGCCAGGCGGGGGCGCCCTGCCAGGGCCGGCCATGCAGAGGCGGCCCCTCCAGCCCCTCCCGGGGCTCGAGGCGAGGCTGAGGGAGCTGCAGGAGAGGGCAGGGCAGGGAGAGGGACGAGGGGCTCTGCGGGGAGCTGCTGGAGGCAGCAGGGACAGAGTGGGGAGGGGCGGGAGGGGTGAGAGTGGGGGGTGGGCAGCTAGAGGAGGGCTAAAGGGGTGGGGAGGGGCTGGGGGGGTTTTGGGGAGGGAGCCCTAGCAGGGGTTAGGAGGCAGGGGCTGGGGAGTCCTAAAATGAGGGTCTTGGAGGGGTCTTTTAGGGAGCATTTTGGGGAGGGGTCTTGGGGGGTTTCTGGGAGGAGTTCTGGAGGGGTTTTGAGGGGGTCTGGGGGTCCTAAGAGGGGTTTGAGGGAGTTTTGGGGAGGGACGTTGAGGAGGGTCTGGGAAGGTCTTGGGGAGGGTCTTGGGGAGGTCTGAGGGGTCCTAAAAGGGGTCTGGGGGTTTGGGGGGTGTCCGAGGGATTTTTGAGGGGTCCCTAAGGGGGAGCTGGAGGGTTTGGGGGTTTTGGGGGATTTTGGGGGATCTGTGGGGGCTTGGGGGCATTTGGGGAGAGGGACCTGGGGGGTTTTGAGGGGTTTATGGGAGGGTCTAGGAGGGATTTTGGGGGTCTAGGGGCTTTGGGGGTTCCTGGGGAGGTCCCAGGGAGGTTTGGTGATCCTGGGAGGTTTTGGGGGTCCCAGGGTTGGTTTGGGGTTCCTGGGGGCGTCCCAGCCCCACCCTGACCGGGCTCTGGGGGTTTTGGGGAGGGATCCCCTCAGTTTGGGAGGGTCTCACGGTGCCCTCCCAAAAGTCTCGAGGGTCCCTGGAAGTGGCTCCTGTTCCACGGCCCGTGCCCCCTGATCCAGGACGGGGCCCCAGTGAGTCTGGGGGTTTGGGGGGTTCTGGAGGGGTTTTGGGGGGTCTGGGGGATCTGGGGGGCTCTGCAGAAACCCTAAAATCCCCCAAAACCTGAAATCCCCTAAATCCCCAAAATCCTCCCAAAATCTCCCCCAAAATCTCCCCAAACTCCCCAAAACCCCCAAAGATCTCCCAAAATCCCTCAAAATCCCTGAAACCCCAAAATCTCCCTAAATTGCCCCAAAACCCCCAAAATCCCTCCAACCCCCTCAAAATCCCCCTTGAAATCCCCCCAAAGTCCCCGAAATTCCCCCAAATCTTCCCAAAATCCCCCAAAATCACTAAAATCCACCCCAAGATTCCCCTGAAATCTCCCCAAAATCCCCCAAATCCTTCCCCAATCCCCTGAAAATCTCTAAAAGTCCCCCAAATCCCCCAAAACTCCCCCAAAATCCTTCCAGGACACCCCAAAACCCCAAATTCTCCCCAAACCTCCTCAAAATCTCCCCAAATTTTCCTAAAACGCCCTCAAAATCCCCTCACACCCCAAAATCCACCCCAGACACCCCAAAATCCCCCAAAACTCTCCAAAACTCCCCTTGGACACGCCAAAATCCACAATTCTCCCTAAAACTCATCAAAATCTCCCAAAATTTTCCTACACCCCCAAAATCTCCCCAAAATCCCTCAAATCCCCCAAATCCCTCAAAATCTCTCCTAACCTCCCCAAAATCCCCCAGACACCCCAAATCCCCTTTGGGACACCCTCAAAATTCTCCCCAAAACCCCTCAAAATCTCCCCAAATTTTCCAAAATCCCCCAAAATCTCCTGAAATCCCCCAAAGTCCCCTGCAAAATCCCCCAAGATCTCCTGAAAACCCCCAAAATCTCCTAAAAATTCCCCAAAATCTCCCGAAGTCCCCCAAAGTCCCCAAGCCCCCCAACCCCCTGAGCACATCTCCCCGTGGGGCTGCAGCCCCTGGCCCTTGCCGTGTCCAGCAGAGCCCCCAGACCAGTGGGGCCGGGGGTCCCCAGCAGAGCCCGGCCATGGCCAGGGCCACCAGCCCACACCTGGGGGTGGGGGGATTTTGGGGGGTTTTGGGAGGATTTGGGGCAGATTGGGGGATTTGAGGGATTTCAGGGAATTCTTGGGTAGATTTTGGTGATTTTGGGAGATTTTCGGGGGATTTCGGGGGGGCGGTTGGGGGATTTCAGGGAATTCTTGGGGGCATTAAGAGGATTTTTGGGGTTTTGGGACAATTTTAGGGGATTTTTAGCAGATTTCAGGGGGATCTTGGAAGGATTTGGGAGGATTTTTGGTGTTTTGGGGCAATTTGGGGGAGATTTTGGGGAGACTTTGGGTTTTTCAGTGGGTTTTGGGGTGGTTTGAGGGATTTTGGAGGGAGTTAGGGAGGACGTTTAGGGGATTTCAGGAGTTTGGAGGGGTTTTGGGGGAATTTTCAAAGATTTCAGGGGATTTTTGGAGGAATTTGGGGGATTTAAGAGGATTTGTGGAGGGATTTTGGGGGATTTTGGGAGATTTTGGGGATATTTTGGGGGGGGTGGGAGATTTTTTGAGGACTGGGCGGGTTTTGAGGGATTTTGGGAGGATTTGGGGGATTTTTGAGGAATTTTAGGAGATTTCAGGGGGAATTGGGGATATTTTTGGGGGATTTTGGGGGAATTCTGGGGAGAATTTTGAGGGGGATTCCGAGATTTTAGGGAATTCCTGGGTGGATTTGGGGGATGTTGGGGGTTTTAGGGGGATTTTGGGGGGAATTTGGAGGTGTCGCTGCCCGAGGTGTCTCCTTAGCCCCGGGATCCCCTCAGGAGGACATGCAGTGGTTCAAATCCTGGTTTTCCCCCAGGCGCCGATGAGAGATTGCAGCAGACGGTTTCAGAGGCTCCAAGGATTGTTGATTGTTCCTTGTCTCAGGAACTCTCTGCCCGGCTCACAGCGTCTGTCCAGCCGGGCACCCAGGATGGAATCTGCCTGCTGAGGGCAGGGCTGATCTTCTATAGTCTGCATTCCATGCTGGATGTTTGTAACAACTTTCCAATGCAATCCAACTGTGTTAAACTGCCCAGCCGTGTCCCCATCCAACCTGACAGTGCCAGCATGTCACCCAGCACGGATGGCACGGAGAAGGAGGAGGAAGAGGTATCCACACCCCAAATTCTCCATCTTGGCCAGTGTCCCTTATCACAAACATCCCCAAAAGTCTATTTATCTACGTTCTAACAGTCTCATTTACACTTGACTGATTTTGGTGGTTTGTTTCCATTCCCTCTGTGTGGGTAATTTCCCCAAGGGGTTTGAATTCAGCGCCTGAGACACCTGGGTCTCACTCAGGGCTCTTTGAGACCCTCGCCAGGGGGTTTTGAGACCCCCAGGGAGGCCAGGGGAACACCCTGGGCTCCCACAGGAGAGATTTCAGGGGATTATGGGGGGATTTGGGCAGATTTGGGGGATTTCAGGGAATTTGTGGAGGGATTTTGGGGAATTTCAGGGGATTGGGGAGGATTTGGGAGGGGTTTGGGGAGGATTCTGAGGGGATTTTGGAGAGATTTTGGGGTTTTCAGGGGATTTTGAGGAATTTTGGGGTGGATTTGGGGAGATGTTGGGAGATTTTTGGAGGATTTGGTGGGATTTGGGGGGATTTCAGGGAATTCTTGGGTGGATTTTGGTGATTTTGGGGAGATTTGGGAGGAATTTAGAGGATTTCAAGGGGGATTTTGGGGGAGATTTTGAGGGGGGGTTGGAGGGATTTTGGGGGTATTGGGGCAATTTAGGGGAAATTTGGGGGGATTTTCACGGGATTTTGAGGGATTTTGTGAGATCTTTGGAGGTTTTGGGGGAATTTGAGGGGAGATTTGGGGGGATTTGGGAAGATTTGGGGGCTTTAGGGGGATTTCAGGGGGTTTTGGGGGGATTTTTAGGGTTTCTGCAGAGCCCCCAGTTCCCCAGACTCCCCAAAAACCCCTCCAGAACCCTCAAACCGCCCCCCAGCCCCCCCGAAGCCCCCAGACTCACTGGGGCCCGTCCTGGATCAGGGGGGGCACGGGCCGGTGGAACAGGAGCCACTTCCAGGGACCCTCGAGACTTTTTGGGGAGGGGGCACCGTGGGAGACCCTCCCAAACTGAGGGGGGATCCCCCTCCCCCCAAAACCCCCCAGAGCCCGGTCAGGGTGGGCTGGGACCCCCAGGAACCCCAAAACCAACCCTGGGACCTCCCCAGGAACCACAGCGCTGAGGAGGCGGGTGTTGCTGAGGGGAGCCAGCGCTGATTGGTTGGCTCGGGGAGAAGCGCCGCTATTGGCTGGGAGGGGCCAGCGTGGCGGACAGAGCGTGACGGGAGATCGGCTGTGTAGGAACCTGAGGTAGGGCCGGGGGGAAATGGGGGGATTTGGGGGGAATCTGAGGGGAATTGAGGGGTCTGAGGTGCTTTTGGGGAGGCTTTGGGGGGAAATGGGGGGATTTAGTGGGGTCTGAGGGGAATTGAGGGGTCTGAGGTGGGTCTGGAATGGATGTGCGGGGCTCTGTGGGGAATTGAGGGGTCCGAGGTGGGGCCGGGGGGAAATGAGGTGCTTTGGGGGTCTCTGAGGGGAACTGAGGGGTCTGGGGAAGCTTTGCGGGGAATTGGGGTATCTGAGGTGGAGCCGGGCGGACATGGGGGAAACTGGGGGGGTCTGAGGGGAATTGAGGGGTCTGAGGTGCGTTTGGGGAGGCTTTGGCAAAATTGCCCTGAAACACCCCAAATCTCAGAGCAACGCGTCAAAATCCCTGAAACACGCCTCCAAACTACCCCTGAGTACCCCAACACACCCCAAAATCCCAGAACAACGCCATGAAGATCTCCTTTTCCAAAAAGTGACCCAAACTCACCTGAAACACCCCCAAACCCGAAAAGAATGGGCCTGGAATGCCCCAAAATTCCAGAGAAACGCCTCAAAATTGCCCCTCAATACCCGAAATCTTCCTCAAAACACCCCAAATCCCTTTAGGTCACCCCAAAATCAACTAGAAACACCCCAAAATCTCATAGAAACACCCTAAAAACCCTCCAAACCATCCCAAAATGCCTCAAAGCTGCCCCAAATATTCCAAAATTGCTCAAAACCAGCCCAAACCACCAAAAATCCCAGAAAACTGCTCCAGAAATGGTCCTGACCCTGCCCCAAACCTCCCAGCTGCCCCCACTCCCCCAGGTAAGTTCAGCTCAGATGAAATCCTCCTTCTTTATCCCAAATTTTTTTATAATCTCAAATCCTCCTTTTTCATCCCCAAAATCCTTCTTTGTACGCCCCAAATGTTCTTTTCAGACCCTAAATTCTCTTTTTCCCAGTTTAAATTCTACTTTTCACACCCCAAATCTTTTGAGCATCCCAAACCTCTTTTGCCATCTTAAAATCTCCTTTTTCCACCCCAAATCCCCTTTTTCCACCTAAAATCTCCTTTTTCCAACCCAAATGCCCTTTTCCCACCGAAATCCTGCCCTCAAATCCTCAATCCCCACTCTAAACCCTTATTTCCTTATTCAAATCTCCTTTTCCATCCCAAAATCTCATTTTTATATCCCAATTTCTTCCCCTTTTACCCCAAAATCTCCCACTGCAAATTCACTTCTAGGGTTCCCCAAGGGTTTTTGGGATTCCCCAGGGGTTTTGGGGTTTTTTCCCACCCCCAGCATTGTACCCAGGGTGTCTCTGCAGACATTGCATCTGAACCTGCCCCCACCCCAAATCAATCCCAAATCAACCCCAAATAAACCCCAGATGACCCCTGCTGTGCCCCCCAGGGTGGAGTGGTTTTGGAGGGGAGTTTGGGGTCAGGTGGGTTTGACCCCAAAGTTTGGGGATGGGGGAGGTTTGATCCTGAAGTTTGGGGGCGTTGACACCCCAGGGTTTGGGATCAGAGGGTTTGACCCCAGAATTTTGGGATTGGGGGGGTTGGACACCCCAAATATTTCCAACCCCAGAGTCTGGGAATTGGGGGTGTTTGACACCTCAATGTTTGGAGTCTGAGGGGTTTTGATCCTAAAATTTGGGGTCAAGGGTGTTTTACACCTCAGGATTTGGGGTTTGGGGGGGTTGGTCCCAAAGTTTGGGATTTGGGGATGTTGGACACCAAATTATGGGGATTTGGGGGATTTATCCACAGAGATTGGGAATTGAGGGGGGGTGGGTGATCCTAAAATTTGAGATTTGGGGGTATTGACACCCTAGGGTTTGGGTTTGGGGAGTTTTGACCCCAGAATTTGGGGATCAGAGGGTTTTAACACCAAATTTTGGGATCACAGCGGTTGGACATCCCAAATATTTCAAACCCCATCTTTGGGGGATTGGGGCTTTTGATTCCAAATTTGGCGTTTCGGGGTGTTTGACCTTTGGATTTGTGAAGTTTTTGCCCCCCCCCAGGTTTGGGGTAGAGGTTGAGATCAAATTGATTCCCTGAAAACAGCGGCAGGATCGGGATTGGGAACAGGATTGGGATTGGGAATTAAATAGGGATTGGGAATGAGAACGGGATAAGGATTGAGAAGGGGTTGAGATGGCAAATGAGATCGGGATCAGAAACAGGGATGAGATTAAGAATGGGAACGGGAACAGGTTTGGGATCGGGAACACGTTAGGGATTGGGTATAGGAATGAGACTAGGAATGAGGTATCAGAAACGGGAATGAAATCAGGATTGAGAATGGGATAAGGATTGGTCTTGGGGATTTGGAACAGGATTGGGAAAGGGAATGGGAACGGGATTGGAGCTGGGAAAAGCAATGGGATTGGGATTGGGAATGGAAATAGGATCAGAAATGGGAACAGGCTTGGGAATGGGAATGAAAGAGGGATTGGGAATGTGAAAGGGGTTGGAATTGGGAAAGGGATCGAGATTGGGAATGAGATCAGAATCAGAAATGGGAACGAGATTGGGATTGGGAAGAGGAAGAGGATTGGGAATGGGAATGAGATAGGGATTGGGCATGAGATAGAGATTGGGAACAGGAATGGGATTAGGATTGGAATGGGAATAGGAATGAGATCGGGATCAGGACCAGGAACAGGGGATCTCTAGAGGATCTCTAGGGGATTGGCGTGACTTTACAACCCTGCGGCATTTTTGGGGGTCTGCAAAGGGCACTGGGGGCTCTGCGGGGTCCCTAAGGGGGTTTTGGGAGCTCCATACTGGATCTATAGGAGCCTGGACAGGGCTGTACCGCCCTGGGTGTTTCTGGGGTTTTGTGTAGGGGATTTGGGCTTGTCTATAGGGGATTTAGGGGGCACTGTGTAGTTTATAGGGGATCTATAGGGGATCTGTTGGGGACTGGGGGGGCTGGGGGTCTCTACAGCAGATATGGACTTATTTGAAGGGGATTTGGGTGGTTCCTTAAGGGGGATTGGGATTTCTATAGGGGATTTGGGAGCACTGGGTTTTCCCTAAAGGCACTCTGAGAGAATTATGGGGTCTACACCAGGAAGTTTTTTTCAAATTTTGTGTACAAACATGGGAATTTTTAGGTTTCTATTGGGAATTTTTGAATTTTTGGGATCCTCAGATGGAATTTTGGAGGATCCCACAGGGAATTTTTGTGGTCTTTATAGGCAAGCTTGGGTCCAAACATGGGAAGTTTGGGTTCTCTACAGGAAATTCTTGGGATCACCTTAGGGAATATTTGGGAATTCAGGGTCCAAATGTGGGAATTTCTGGGTGAGAATTTTGGGTGCCAAAATACAGCAGTGAGCAGCTGGCATGAAGCCCATGAGACCCAGGGCTCTGATTTTAGGGTGATTTTGGCTCCCTTGGGGGGTTTCAGACCAGTTTGGGTGTGTTTAGGTCTATTTGGGTGATTTTAGGAAAAAGGAGGTGGTTCTAAGGTGATTTTAGGCCCATTTTTGTGATTTTTGGCAAAAGCAGGCACTTTCGGGGTGGATTTTACAGACATTGAAGAGATTTAAAGGTGATTATGGCAACTTGGTGTGAGTTTTCAACCACTTTTGGCAGTTTGAGACCCTTTGGTTATATTTCAAACACATTTGGCTGATGTCAGGCCAAAGCTGATGGGGTTTTAGGCTGGATTTTAGGCCCTCTTTAGACATTATTAGGCACATTTGTATGATTTTACACCCCTTGGTGTGGATTTGAGGTTTTTCTGGCTGATTTTAGGCCAAACCTGTTTGATTGAGGCTGCATTTGATGACTTTTATTGGTGATTTTGGGGCAAAGCGAATCTTTTTAGGACCTTTGGCCCTGCCCTTTTCCCCTCACAGTTTCCGCCCTTCCCTTGACCCATCCCCTCCCAGTCCGGCGTTCGGAATGGGGCAGGAGGAGGAGGGAGGGAGGAAGAGGCGGAGCGGCAGTAGAAGCAGTAGGGGACAAGGAACGATTCAAGCGCCAGCCCGGAGCTGCCTGAACT
>JAPFBE010000921.1:0-20342 GCA_034336665.1 Luscinia megarhynchos | reverse complement strand
GGGAGCTCGCCAGCCCGGCTCCAAGCAGCTCCCCCAGCCCCATTCCCAGCTCCCATCCCTGCTCTCCAGCTCCATCCCCGGTCTCCATTCCCTGCATGCTGTCTCCATCCCCATTCCCAGTCCTCCATCCCCTGCTCAGCTCCATTCAGCCCCAGCCCCAGCCCCATTCCCCAGCCCCAGCCCCATTCCCATTCCAGGCTGCCCAGTCACCACTCCAGGCCCCATCCCCTCGTTCCATTCCTGCATCCTGCCTCCATCCCCATTCCCGTGCCTCCATCCCTGCTCCCAGCTCCATCCCCATTCCCCACCCATCCCTGCTCCCCAGCTCCATCCCCTGCACACTTTGTTCTTAATCTCTAAGGCTTTTTATTTTCCTTTTTAAAACACTGAAGCATATTCTACTTACTTACTCTACTTGTTTTAATTTAAAACCAAAAATTTCTACTTTTTACTCTCATATCTGGCTAATAAAACTTTAATGATCTCTCACTTTAATTTTAAAATGGTTCTACTTACTCTAAAGCTTACACTTCTATTCTTATGTCTGTGTGACTCAATGCACTTTAATTTCTTTGAAGTTTTAATTCTACCCCTGCATTCTGATTTCTCTCTGAAAGAGAGTTCTGTTTTTGCACCCTCCAGCACATCCCCACATCCCGCCTGGGGAGCAGCCCTCCTGTCCTCTGGAGCTGGGCTCAGCCCCGCGGGGCCTTGAGCCACAGCGCCGCCCTGCCGGGCCGAGCAGCCCTGGGATGGTGCCAGCGCTGCAGCCTCGTTTTGGGGTGGATGTGCAGGAACTGGGAGTGCAAACCCCCAGCCGGGACAGCAGTGCCAGTGCCCCTTGCCAGCACTCCCATCTCCTGTGCGTCCTGCTGGTTTTTGGGATGGATGTGCAGGAACTGGGAGTGCAAACTCAGCCCCGGGCAGTGGCGCCAGGGAATCTCCAGCTCTGCCCCCTCCCCTGCTGCACCCCATTCCCGTGCAAGCCCAGCTGCCGAGCCCGGGTGCCCAGGGTGCCAGAGCTCCCTCCTCCTGTCCCTCTTCCCCAGAGCCGCCACAGCTCGCCAGGGTCACGGCCAGTCAGGTGCCTGGTGACCCCGAGGGCTGGCAGCCAAGCCCGGCCTCTGTGTCCCTCGTGGGCCCAGGGGCACCAGGCAGAGCCCCAGGGCGTGGCACGAGGTGTGCAGTGTCCCCAGGCTGTGGCACGAGCCGTGCAGTGTCCCCAGGCCGTGGGCACGAGCCGTGCAGTGTCCCCAGGCCGTGGGCACGAGGCGTGCAGTGTCCCCAGGCCGTGGCACTGTCACCGCAGCTGTGCCGGGATGCCAAGCCAGGCTCTTTCACACCCTGCAAAGAGGGAATGAGGCAAAACCAGCGGCATCCCGAAGCTGGAGTCACTCCCTTCCCTCTCTGCCCGCCACTGAGCTGCTTTTAGCGGCTCCCTACTCAGCTGTTTCCCATCCCCCAGGGCTGCTGGCAAGCCGACCTCCCCTTGCCACGGGTCAGGAGCCGCAGTGGGGCAGAGCTGCGGTGGATGGAGCGCCCGGGGCCCGCTCAGGATGCCCTGGCGCTGCTCCCACCCTCGGCCTCCCAGCAGAGCTGCTTTGCTGCCTCAGCCCCTGAGCTCCCCGTGAATCCCTGAGCTATCTATCCTAAGCGGGGCTGGGAGCTTCAGGGAGTGACTCCTGCAGGGCGCAAGCAGGAGGAGCAGCCCGGGAGGGAGGGGAGGGAGGCGAGGCCAGCGCACCGGGAGCGGGGGCAGAGGGGGCTCTGGCTCCTGGAGGCTCTGCCTCTCCTGACCGGTCCCCTCCTTTCACAGGGCAGCGCCTGCCCGGGCAGAGGTGGCCGTGGACGGCTGCCGAGGGCAGAGAGCTGGTGCTGGTGCTGGAGAGGAACCCGTGAGTGCTGGGACGGGGACCCCTGCTCCTGCCAGGCCCAGCTGGGCTGGCACTGCCTCAGGTGCCGGGAGGGGACTAGCCCAGGGTGGCTCCATCTGGGCTGCTGAAATGCTCCCTTTTGGCACACCCGGGTCACCTTGGCTCTTCTCTGGCTCACCTCTGTGGTGGCAGCAGCACCTGTGCTCCTGTCCCCTGTGCCCTGTCTGTCCCTTGTCCCCTGTGCTCCTGTCCCCTGTGCCCTGTGCCCTGTCCCCCTGTCCCTGCCCCGGTCTGTCCCTTGTCCCCATCCCCAGGTCCCCTGTGCCCCTGTCCCCTGTGCCCTGTCTCCTGTCCCTTGTCCCCTGTGCCCTTGTGCCATGTCCCCATCCCGTGTCCCCTGTGCTCTGTCCCTCGCCTCCTGTCCCCTTGTCCCCTGTCCCCTCGTGACTCCGTCCCCTGTCCCCTGTGCCCTGTCCCTTGCTCTGTCCCTGTTCCTGTCCCCATCCTGTATCCCCTGTCCCTTGTCCCCTGTGCCTCTCAGCCAGCCTGGTCTCTGGGCAAGGACAGAACTCGTGCCCATCTGCCCTGCCCCTCCCGTCCCTCTCCTGCCTGGCACCTCGTGGCCCAGTCAGCCTGGGATGGGGGATCCTTCAGCCTCAGCCATCCCAGTCCCTGTCCCTGGCCATGGCAGGATTTTCCAGAGTCTTTCCTGTGTCCTCAGCCCTCCTGTCCCCGTGTGTCCCCACCCCAGCGTGTCCCCATGCCCTGGCAGCTCACGTGTCCCTGGCAGGAGCAGCAGGCAGGGCTGCAGTGTCTGTCTGGAGCGATGGGATCTCTGGTGCCAGGCAGGGGTGAGCCGACAAACGAGCCCCAGGGGCGTGGCTGGGGCGGGAGAGCAGCGAGCGGAGGTGGCAGGGCTGTTCTGGGGAGCTCTGCTGCTTCATCTGCTGCGGAACTAAACCCCTTGGGACGGTGCCAAACCCCCAAACGAGAGCTAACCTGAGAGAGGTAAACCCAGCTGGCTCTGTCCTTCTCTAGGGGTGGGTTCTCAGGGCTGCTGTCCTTCCATTTCGGGGACCTGCCATCCCCCCAGGGGACTCCAAGCCATCCTCTTTTAGGGGACCTGCCATCCCCCAGGGACCTGCCATCCCCTCTGGGATCCTGCCATCCCTCTAGACCTGCCCATCTAGGGACCCAAGCATCCCCAGTGGAAACCTGCCCATTCCTCTGGGACTCAAGCTATCCCTGGGGACCTGCCATCCTCTTTTTGGGGACCTGCCATCCTCTGGGGACTCCAAGCCATCCCCAGGGCACTGCAGGCTTCCAGCAGGTCCCCATCACCCGATCTGGGCAAGGTCACACAGACCTGGGAGATGCAGGAAACTCATTCTCCTTTCTCCTTCTCCTTTCTCCTTCTCCTTTCTCCTTTCTCCTTTCTCCTTTCTCTCCTTTCTCCTTCTCCTTCTCCTTCTCCTTCCTCTCCTGGCTCAGCCCCGGCTCAGGGCTGTGTGGGTGGCCTCAGCCAGGTTTAGGCCTCAGCTCAGGGGCTGTGTGTGGGTGGCTCAGGCTCAGCTCAGGGCTGTGTGGGTGGCTCCAGCCCGGTTTTAGGCTCAGCCCAGGGGCTGTGTGCGTGGCTCAGTCCTGTTTAGGCCTCAGCCTCAGGGATGTAGCGAATGGCTCAGCCTGGTTTAGGCTCAGCTCAGGGGATGTACGGAATGGCTCAGCCTGGTTTAGGCTCAGCTCAGGGCTGTGTACATGGCTTGGCCTCGCCTCAGGGCTGTGTGCGGCTCAGCTCAGGGGTTCTGCTGTGTTGAGCCCTGCAGCAGCCCCCGCCCCTCTCGCAGGCTGCTGGGGTCCTCTGGCACACAGAGACGACTCACTGCAGTAGGGCCGGCTCCATGGACCTGCCACCCCCAACCACACGGTAAGGCCGGCTCCCTCGCCGGGCTCCCCCCGAGCTCGACCAGAGCCTCTGGGCTCTGGCAGCAGATCGGCCCTGGCTCTGACAGCAGCTCGACACGAGGCACGGGCGGCAGCAGGAGCTGCCCCTAGTCCCTCCGCCTCTGTCACCCCTGGCAGCTGCAGCCGGCTGGGCACTCGAGCGAACTGAGCCTCAAGCAGCCCTCGACATGGGGGAGATGGAAATGGGGGAAATGGGGAGGTGGGAGATGGGGAGATGGAAATGGGGAAGTGGAAATGAGATGGAAACGGGAAAATGGGGAGATGGGGAGATGGAAATGGGGGAAGTGGGAAATGGGGAGATGGAAACGGGAAAAAATGGGGAGATGGAGAGAGAAATGGGGGAGATGGAATGGGGAAACGGAGCAGGAAAATGGAGAGAAGGAAATGGAGAGATGGAAATGGGAAATGGGTAGATGGAGATGGAAATGGAAATGGGGAGGATGGAAATATGGGGATGGGGAGAAGGAAATGGAGAGGGATGGAGAGATGGAACGGAAAATGGTGAGATGGAGATGGAAACGGAAATGGGAGATGGAAATGGGGAATGGGAGCTGAAGAGGAGATGGAATGGGAAGGGAAAACGGCAGATGGAGGGAATGGAAAACGGAAATGGAAATGGGGAAACGGAGATGAGGAGCTGGAGAGGGAAACGGAAATGAGATGGAAGGAATGGGGAGATGGAAATGGAGATGGAGAAGGAATGGAAATGGGGAAATGGAAATGAGGGAAGAGATGGAAAATGGAAGGGGACGACAAGAGATGAAATGGACGAGATGGAAATGGGATGGAGAAGAGAGAGTGGAAATGGAGATGGAAATGGGAAATGGAGAGGAGGGAGATGGAGAGGGAGGAAATGGAAATGGGAGATGGAGAAGGAACTGGGAAATGGAATGGGAGATGGAGATGGGAATGGAAATGGGGAGATGGGAACGTGAGCTGGAGAAAGGAAGGGAGCCTTGCCCCGGGCAGTACATGCAGGCATGCCCCAGTGAGTCATCGTGGAAGGACAGCTGGAATAAAGAATGCAGCTGGAATATGGACGGAACGTGGAATGGAACTGGGAAACTGGGATGGGGAACTGGGAATGGGGAGCTGGGAATGGGAGCTGATGTGGAACTGATGAACTGGGGATGGATGATTTGGAATGCAACTGGATGGGGACTGGAATGCAACTGGGGATTGCTTTTGGGATTGATTTTTCGTTGCTCCCATCTTGTCCCTCTCCCTTCTCCCATCCTTCACCCAACCCAGCACTGGGCAGACCAAGTAGGGACTGGAATTCTGCACGGAGCAGGTGTGTCCAGATCGAGCTTTGCTGCTCTGAACAGGGAGGTTCTTGGTGCCCCAGGTTTGTTTGCAGAGATCCCAGCAAAGCCCTGCTCCCACCTGGACCCAGGCTGATGTGCAGCTGTGGGTGGAAGCAGCACAGGAGCCTTTGCTGTTCTCCCATTTCCAGTGGCCCTTATGTGCTGGAGCAGCAACACCAGCTACTTCTCTCGCTACCTGAGACCCCTGGGACCCTCTGAGCCAGGCCTGCACTCTCATCCACTCCAGCAGAGCACCTGCCCATGCCAGGGGCACCTGTGGGCACGGCCAGCACCTTGGGGGGCACCGTGGCTGGCATTGCCCAGCTCTTCCAGTCAAGAGCACCCACGGGTAAATCCACTTGGGAAATCCTCACGGTAAATCCACTGGGAACCTCACGGGCAAATTCAGCTTTGGGAAATCCCCTGGTAAATCCCTCATGATAAACTCAATGGGTAAATGCACTCGAAACTCTCATGGTAACTCTCATGATAACTCTCACGTAAATCATCACAGTAATCCTCACGGGTAAATCCTCACGGGTAAATTCACTTGAAATCCTCATGGGTAATCCTCATGGGTAAATCCTAGTGGAATCCTCATGGCAAACTCTCATGGGTAAATTCACTCTGGGAAATCCTCATGGGTAATTCACTGCAACTCTCACAGGTAAATCCTCATGGGTAAATTCATTGGGGAAATTCTCATGGGTGAATTCTGGTGCTGAATTTGGTGGGTGAATTCTGGTGGGTAACTCGGCCAGTAACCATGGATAAATGCTCAAGGGTAAATCCAGCTGGGAAAATCCTGGTGGGTAACCCCTCATGGGTAAATGCTCACGGGTAAATCCCCTGAGGGAAATCCTCATGGGTAGTCCCACTCGGGATCTGCTAGTTCACAGGCAGAGCTGGGGAGGTTTCTAGACAAAGCAGCTGCTAGCGTGTCCCAGCAGCTGCAGGGCCAGCAGGCAGGTGTGGAGGGTCTGTGCGCCATGGCTCGCGAGTTTGGGCAGGAGACCCCCAGAGGACACGTGGGCTGGGTCTTGGTGCTGCATCCTACAGTGTGGGATCGGGAGGCACGCACATGGGCATCACCTCGTGCCACAGGTTTCCCTCTGAGCTGTCCCTCCTGAGCAGCTCTGGTGTCTGAGAGGGCGCCCAGAGCCAAGGGCTGCCCTTCTTTGCTGAGCCCTGTGTCTGCCTGCAGGCCAGGAGAGATACGCCTGGAGGACCATGAAGGTACATGGAGCTCTTCATCGCTGCGATCACACCCTGGTGAGTACTGGGGGCAGAATCCAGGGCCCTCTGTGTCTCCACTCCTGGATTTACCCCGTGACCCTTCCCATGCTCATCTCTCTCCAGTACAGGAAGCAGAACCTCAACCTGGGCCACACCAAGCAGCCGCATCGTGGAGATCGCAAACCACGTGGACAAGGTGAGGGACCCGCCAGACCCTTGTGTGGCCCTTGCAGGGACTGTCCCTCGTGGTCACCAGGGCAAGGGAATCATTGAATTTTGGAATTGTTAAGGTCCTAAAAGATCTTTTAAGTCCCTTTGAGTCCAACCATTCCTAGCACTGCCAAGGCCACCACTGCCCATGTCCCCAAGTGCCACATGCTCAGGGCTTTAAATCCCTTCAGGGGTGGGGACTCCAAACCTCCCTGGGCAGCTGTGCCAGGGCTGGGCACCCATCAGGAATTTGGGAGTTCTCTGAGCACGTGGTGGGAAGGGCTTTGTGCCCCCTGGGCTGAGCTCAGCAGGGAAGTGCTGGCCCCTGCCTGGGATCAGTGCCAGCATCTTTGGCAAGGAAGGGACACACTGAGGTGTTGTCACTGAGTGTCTTTGTGCCACCTGGCTGGCTCCTGTGCCACACCTGTGCGTGTGGAGCCCGTGCTTGCAGGTGGATTTGGGACAGGTGTGTTCTGCAGTCACACAGCCAGAGGGAACCAGGGAGGGAGGGTGACCAGGGAATTCCCTGTCCCCACGCCCTCCCAGCTGTCCCCTCCTGCAGTTCTACAGGCTGCTGAACATCAAGGTGGCCCCTGATTGGGCTGGAGGTGTGGACGGAGCGGGACCAGTGCACGGTGAGCAGCTGCACGCCAACGCCACGCTTCTGGGCCTTCCTGCAGTGGAAGAAGTCGCCATAAGCGCCAAGAAGAAGCACCCACAACGCCCCAGCTGCTGACGTGGGTCCCTGGTTGGGGACACGGGTGGGGTCCCAGCTGGGGCTGGCACTCCAAACCCACCCCTGGGTGCTGAGCTGCCCCGCTCTCCTGCCCGGCAGGGGGGAAGACCTTTCGGGGGCACCACCATCGAATGGCTCCTGGATGGGATGTGCAGCCGACAACTCCGGAGGGGTCAGCGTGGTGAGTGTGGGGAACGGGACCTCTGGCCCAGTGCAGCCAGCTGGCCCTGGAGGCCCACAGGGCGGGTGCCGCCCCTGTCCTCGGGTCCTCTTTGGGTGTGGCTGTCCCGACTCCAGCCCCCAAGCTGAAATGAATGGATCAGGAGTCCACCTCCCTTTTTTAAGGCCTTTTATTCCTAGTGAGCTTTTGCTGGAAAGCGAATGGGATTGAGATCAGCTCCTTTTTTAAGGCATTTATTAAAGGTCAGCTTAGGGTGGGGGACCCGAGGGGTTGTGCACACCACCACTGTCTCCTAGGGACTCTCATGAGGATGGAAGCCCCAGCTCTGTCGTTCAGCAAAGTTGATTTCTTCCTCCTTCACATCGCTCAGTGGGAACAGTGGTGGTGTGCACGACCTCGGGTTCCCCCAGCCAAAGCTGACCTTTTATTAAAGGCCTTAAAAAAGGAGCTGGTCTCCTGGTCCATTCATTTCAGCAAGAGGGGCTGGGGGTCCCTGTTGCACCCCTGGCCTGGGGGGACTTCTCCGTTGGGTTGGGCCAGCAACCCCCCGAAGCTGGGCTGGGGTGCAGCCTCAAGGTGAGGGATGATGTTGTAGCTCCCGACCCCCTCAGGGGGAGAGAGGCTGGGAAGGTCTCCCACCCCAGGCCCACCCCCCACTCCCAGCTGGCAGCAGCTTGGCATCTCCTGTGCTGCTCCTGTCCCTCGTGCTGCAGAGCCCCTGCTTCTGCTCTCTGGGTCTCTGGGATCATCTCTGCCCAGATAACTTCTCCTCCTCCTGATGGTGCCGTGGACATGATGGGGTGGTCATGGTGGCCTTGGTGACCTTTGATCCCTGGTGAGGGCACACAGGTTTCTGGGTTTTGGGATGTGCCCCAGGTTTTAAGCAGTTGGCTCCAGCCATGAAATTCCCAACAGTGCCACACGGGAATATCAGGAGACCAAACCCCACTTCTGCCATGAACCTCCCTCCAACCCCTCCTCCTACGGGTTCCAGCTGCATCCTGGGGCTGTGGTCCCTCTATCCCCACCCCTGCTGTGGGTGACCCGTGTCCCCTGCCTGTGGTGGCTGTGCTGAGCCGTTCCCCGTGCAGGACCACGCGGAGCAGCCCGTCGGAGCCGCGGCCACCATGGCCCACGAGATCGGCCACAACTTCGGCATGGTCCACGACAGCGCGGGCTGCTGCGTGGAGGCCACCCCGGAGCAGGGCGGCTGCGTCATGGCAGCAGCCACGGGGTGAGTGGGGCTGGCCCTGGGCGTGTCCCCGGTGCCCTGGGCGTGTCCCCAAAGCCCTGGGTGTGTCCCCAGTGCCCTGGGTGTGTCCCCAATGTCCTTTGTGTGTCCCCAGTGCCCTGGGCGTGTCCCCAACGCCCTGGGTGTGTCCCCAAAGCCCTGGGTGTGTCCCCAGTGCCCTGGGCGTGTCCCCAATGCCCTGGGCGTGTCCCCAGTGCCCTGGGCGTGTCCCCAACGCCCTGGGTGTGTCCCCAAAGCCCTGGGTGTGTCCCCAAAGACCTGGGCGTGTCCCCAGTGCCCTGGGCGTGTCCCCAAAGCTCTGGGGCGTGTCCTCAAAGCTCTGGGGGCGTGTCCCCAATGCCCTGGGTGTGTCCCCCGAAGCCACCAGCAGCCTGTGGGTGCTGTGTGCAGGTGGGGAGTGGGCAGGGAATGTTGTCACCTCTGCTCTGGAGCCAGGCTAGGAGAGCTGGGAATGTTCCCTGGAGAAGGGAAAATTCAGGGGATGCTCAGAGTCCTGCAGGGGGCTCCAGGAGAGCTGGAACTGGGGACAGGACACAGGGAATGGCTCCACTGGGAAAGGGGAGATGGGGCTGGGATCTGGGGAGGGAATTCCTGCCTGGGCTGGGATTCCCAGAGAATTCCCTGGATCCCTGGCAGTGCCCCAGGCCAGGCTGGATCGCCCTGGGACAGTGGGAGGTGTCCCTGAACATGGATGGGATGGCACCATAATCCATCTGGTTGGTGCCAGTTTCCATTCCAGAGTCCTTCTCCCTTTGGGATTTCCAGCTCCTGATGATGCACCCATCCCAGATTTCCCTGCACTGAGGAAAAGCAGGGATTTTATTCCCTGTTTATTCCCTGGCATTTGAACCCACCCCCTCTTCCAATTAGGAAGGAACAGGGGGACCCCACTTATGGTTTCAGGGGTGCAGACCCTGGCATTGATTCCACAGGATTTAACCTCTGCCTGGGCCGATTGTGGTGGGGAAAAGCACATTTCTGACTCTGCTCAGCCTGTCCCTATTGCACAGCCATGTATGTGAATATATATAAATTCATATAGGGTGCATTGGCTTGCTCAGCCTCCATAACCTGCAGGCACTTACAGGTTTCACTCCAGCTCAAGAGATTTCAAAACCATTTTTATAAAACGTCTTCTGAGTCATCTCGAGAATGAGATGTCCTGATATGAAAATGTTTTTCAGCTTTAAGGGGAAATGAAACTGTTTTTAAGAAGGAGGAAATGCTTCCTTCTTCTTCATAAACCACCGAAACCCCACAAACTGTGAAATTAGAGAAGAATCTTGCTCAGAGGTTCTGTAGAACCTCCTGTTTCTCAGCTCCTTGCACACTGCAGGCTCTGACTATTTTAATTTTCTTTGCTGCTCTCTGGGTGCTTTTTGGAGTTTCTTTTCCACATTTCTTTGATGTTAAGCGCTTGTGGGGTATTTCAGCAGCCCAGGTGTGTGCTTGCTGTGGTGATTCAGTGAGAGCAGGAAGGGTTTGTTTGGTGAGAGCTGTGTGGGGAGCAGGGGGCCCTGCAGGTGTGGGGACCTGCCCTGAGGGTGGCTCAGGGGTTTTTGTGGTGTCCCAGGGCACAGGTGACATCCGTGCTGGGCTGGCGTCTGCGGCTTGGGGCTCACACCGGGGGGTTCCAGTCTCAGGAGGGGGTTGATGTCCCAGGGGTGATGGACAGAGGCTCTGCCTGCCCCCACCCCGTTCCTGAGGATTGTGGCTCAGAACTGTGCCCTGGTTGTTGGTGTGGCTGTCCAGCTGGGGTGGGAGATGTTCCTGGGCTCACTGAACTGTGGGGAACCTGCTCCTGGGAGGGCTTGTGCACTTTGTCCGTGTCCCAAATCCCCAGTCTCACTGATTTCCCACCTCCTCCTGGCCCTGCTCCCCCTTTCCCCCACAGCCACCCCTTCCCTCGCGTGTTCAGCTCCTGCAGCAAGAGGCAGCTGGAGAATTACTTCCAGAAGGGAGGGGGAATGTGCCTCTTCAACCTGCCCGACACCAAGGACCTGGTGGTGGCACGGAAATGTGGCAACGGCTTCCGGGAGGAGGGAGAGGACTGTGACTGCGGGGAGGTGGAGGTACGGGGGGGCTCATGGGGCTGGGGTACAGGGGGGGTCTCATGGGATTGGGGGTGCAGAGGGGTCCTGCTGGGATTGGGGGTACTGGGGGGTCCCCATGGGATTAGGGTGACAGAGTGACCCTGCTGGACTGGGGGACAGAGTGACGCTGCTGGGAGTGGGGTACAGAGTGACCCTGCTGGATTGGGGGACAGAGTGACCCCTGCTGGGAGTGGGGGACAGAGTGACCCTGCTGAATTGGGGTACAGAGTGACCCCTGCTGGGAGTGGGGGTACAGAGTGACCCCTGCTGAATTGGGGTACAGAGTGACCCTGCTGGGACTGGGGGTACAGAGTGACCCTGCTGGGAGTGGGGTACAGAGTGACCCTGCTGGGAGTGGGGTACAGAGTGACCCCTGCTGGATTGGGGGTACAGAGTGACCCTGCTGGATTGGGGGGACAGAGTGACCCTGCTGAATTGGGGGTACAGAGTGACCCTGCTGGATTGGGGGACAGAGTGACCCTGCTGGGACTGGGGGACAGAGTGACCCTGCTGGATTGGAGGGACAGAGTGACCCTGCTGGGATTGGGGGGACAGAGTGACCCTGCTGGATTGGGGGACAGAGTGACCCTGCTGGGACTGGGGGACAGAGTGACCCTGCTGGGATTGGAGTGACAGTGACCCTGCTGGGACTGGGGGACAGAGTGACCCTGCTGGGATCAGGGGTACAGAGTGACCCTGCTGGATTGGGGGGACAGAGTGACCCTGCTGGGATTGGAGTGACAGTGACCCTGCTGGATTGGGGTACAGAGTGACCCTCCTGCAGCCCACCTCAGCTGAGGGAATTCCTGCCCAGGGCGTTTCCAAGGGAAGGCTTGGCTGTCACCACAGGGACTCCATCCCAAGGGCTTTTCCCAGCCCCACCTTCCTGAATCCCTTCATCCCAGTCCTGGTTTCTCCTTGGCTTTTCCCTTGAGTGCCTCAGTTTCCCCCGCTGCAGGATGAGAAGGGCAGTGCAGTGGTGGGTGGGGAAGGGGCTGGGGCAGTGCTGGGGAAGGGATGAGCCTTTGCCCACGGAGTTTTCTCCCCACGCAGGAGTGCACCAACCCCCTGCTGCAACGCTCACAACTGCACGCTCAAGGAGGGGGGCCCAGTGTGCCCACGGGCGACTGCTGCCACAGCTGCAAGGTGTGCCCTGCCCTGCCGCCCCCCTGCCACCCTGTGCCCACCCCCCGCCCACTGTCCCAGCTGTCCCCAGCCCTGTCCAGCCTGGCCCTGGGCACTGCCAGGGATCCAGGGGCAGCCACAGCTGCTCTGGGCACCCTGTGCCAGCCCTGCCCACCCTGCCAGGAAGCAATTCCTGCCCACAATCCCATCCATCCCTGCCTCTGGCAGTGGGAGCCATTCCCTGTGTCCTGTCCCTCCAGGGGACACTCTTTCCCAAACTCCCTCTCCAGGAGATTTCCAGCTCTGTGGCTGAGGTCCAGCTGAGGATGTATCCCTGTGCCTGACAGCCCCCCAGCAGGCCTCACAGGGCACGTGCGAGGTGTTTGCAGCCACCAGCTGTGCCAGCTGTGCCAGTCCCACGCTGTCCCTTGGCTGTGTGCTGACACTGTGTCACCATCCCGCTCAACCCCAGCGGGAGTGATGGTCTGCTCAGCCCAGGGGTGCAAAAAGACAAGAGCGAGAGACTCGGGTTTTGTTCAGCAGCAAGCAGCAATGCAGTTTATTGTGTGTAACAATTCAGTTTTGTGATAGGAGAGAGAGAGAGAGAGAAAGAGAGAAAGGATGGGATGTAGCTCCCAACAGACAGGAACACATCCTCGTGGCCGCCTGGACAATAGACGTGTCTTCAATCCATTGGGGAGAAAGAGATCTCAGAGCCTCTTTAGGAAAGTCACTTTTTGCAGTCCTTTTCCAAAGCCAAAGCCTCTGGCCTAAAGGTGGGAGATTTATGGACTGTTGTGTGTGGAGATCATTGCTGCAGGTAACAGGAGCAGGAACAGGAGCTGTGAGCAGCACCCTGAGAGCAGCACCATGGCAGCACCAGCACAGCTCAGACAGTGCTGGGCAGCACCAGCACAGCCACAGACAGCCCTGGGCAGCACCAGCACAGCTCAGACAGTGCTGGGCAGCACCAGCACAGCTCAGACAGCCCTGGGCAGCACCAGCACAGGCACAGACAGTGCTGGGCAGCACCAGCACCAGGCACAGACAGCCCTGGGCAGCACCAGCCAGGCACAGACAGCCCTGGGCAGCACCAGCACAGCTCAGACAGTCCTGGGCAGCACCAGCACAGGCACAGACAGCCCTGGGCAGCACCAGCACAGGCACAGACAGTGCTGGGCAGCACCAGCACAGGCACAGACAGTGCTGGGCAGCACCAGGCACAGGCACAGACAGCCCTGGGCAGCACCAGCACAGCTCAGACAGCCCTGGGCAGCACCAGCACAGCCACAGACAGCCCTGGGCAGCACCAGCACAGCTCAGACAGCCCTGGGCAGCACCAGCACAGGGCACAGACAGTGCTGGGCAGCACCAGCACAGCTCAGACAGCCCTGGGCAGCACCAGCACAGGCACAGACAGCGCTGGGCAGCACCAGCACAGCTCAGACAGCCCTGGGCAGCACCAGCACAGGCACAGACAGCGCTGGGCAGCACCAGCACAGCTCAGACAGCCCTGGGCAGCACCAGCACAGGCACAGACAGTGCTGGGCAGCACCAGCACAGCTCAGACAGTGCTGGGCAGCACCAGCACAGGCACAGACAGCTGGGCAGCACCAGCACAGGCACAGACAGCCCTGGGCAGCACCAGCACAGCTCAGACAGTGCTGGGCAGCACCAGCACAGGCACAGACAGCGCTGGGCAGCACCAGCACAGGCACAGACAGCCCTGGGCCAGCATCCACCTGGCCAGGCCAGAGCTCAGGTCAGAGCAGGGCTGGGACCTGGCTCTCAGTCTCTGGTGGTGGTCCTGAGGCAGGTCAGGGACATTTGAGCCTGACTCTTCCCCGCGCAGCTGAAGGCGGCCGGGACGCTGTGCCGGGAAGCCGCGGGATCGTGCGACCTGCCCGAGTTCTGCACCGGCGCCTCTCCGTACTGCCCGGCCAACGTGTACCTGCTGGACGGCTCCGAGTGCGCGCGCGGCCGCGCCTACTGCAGCACCGGCATGTGCATGACCCACCAGCAGCAGTGCGTGCAGCTCTGGGGGCCAGGTCAGCCGCAGCCCTGCTCCCACCCCGGCCCTGCTGCTGCCTGTAGTCTGGAAAACTTACTCTGCTAACGCCCAAAGCCAAAATGTCTGCGAGGTACAGGGTCAGAGGATTCGGCCATCCTTATAAACCACACTGCAAAGGTGACTTTGGACCTTGGGGTTTTGGGAAGAGATCTCCAGCATCTCTTCTCCTGCCACACCTTAGTTCTGCAGTGGCACTGGAACAATTGAACCGACTGTGGTGTTGGCTGAGTAAGGAGACCAGTTCTACTTCCCTGGCACTGAGTGACGTGCTGGGGGCTGGGGTGACCTCCAGGGGCTGGGGGTGCCCCTGGATCCCGGGCACAGGTTGGACGTTGGGGTTTGGAGCAGCTGGGATGTGGGAGGTGTCCCTGCCCATGGTAGGAGGAGGAGCTGGCTGGGCTTTGAGGTCTCAAACCATTCTGTGAACAAAATCCTTCACAAGACTGCAGAAAAGGGAATTTCCCTCCTGTCCTTGGCCCAGCAGCAGCTCTTGGGAGACCTTCCCACGGTGTACCAAAGTCCAGCCTGGCCTTGGGCACTGCCAGGGATGAAGGGGCAGCCACAGCCAACCCGGACAGCTGTGCCAGCCCCTCCATGAGCCCCCAGCTCTGCTGCCCGGGGGTGCTGGTGCAGCTGCCCAGGACTGCTGCCTGCGTGCAGGAGCGTGGCCAGCGCCCGACGCCTGTTTCCAGGACGTGAACACGGCCGGGAACACCTATGGCAACTGCGGCAGGGACAGCCAGGGCCGCCACTGCGCGACAGAGGGTGCGGGCGTGGGTCCCCTGCCCCGCCTCTGCTCCTGCCCCTTGCCCCCGGGCTCTGCCCCGGGCCTCTGCTCTGCTCTGCCCTGCCCTGCCCTCGGCCACCCTCACTACTCTACTCCCCGGGGCCTCTGTTCTGCTCCTTGCTCCCTGTTCTCACTCTGCCTCCGGCCTGGGGTTCTGGCTCCTGCCCCTCGGCCTCTGCCCCCGGGCTCTGCCCTCCGGGCCTCTGCCCTGCTCCTGCTCCTGTCTCCCTGGGCCTCTGCTCCCCGGGCCTCTGCTCCCCACTCTGTCTCAGGGCTCCTGCCTCACACTTCACTACTTGCCCCTGCTCTGGGCCTCTGCCTCCTCGGCCTCTGCTCTCTGCTCCCTACCTCGCTCTGTCTCCGGCCTCCTCGTCTCACCTCTGCCCTCCCTGCTCCCTGTCTCCCTGCTCTCGGGCCTCCCTCGGCCTCCTCACTGCCCCTGTCTCCTCGCTCCTGTCTCCGCACTCTGTCTCCTGGGTCTCCTCACTCCTGTCTCCGCTCTCTGTCTCCCTTTGCCCCTGTCTCTCGGCTCTGTTCTGTCCCTGCCCTCGTCCTCACTACTTTGCCCCTCACTCTGTCTACCCCTGCTCTGTCTCTGTCTCTGACTCTGCCTCAGCCCTCCCTGTCTCACTCGCTCACTCTCTCTGTCCTCTGTCTCCGCTCTCTGTCTCCGTGCTCTGTCCCTCACTCTGTCTCCTCAGGGCCCCTGCCTCTGCCCCTCGCTCTGCCTGCCCTCGGGCTCTGTCTCCCCTGCCTCCTGCCCCTCAGCCCTGTCTCCGGCCTCACCTCTGCCCCCAGCCCTGCCCTCTCGCTCTGTCTCCGGCCTCTGCCCCTGGCCCTCTGCCCCCTGACCTCGGCCTCTGCCCCGGGCCTCCCTGCCTCCCAGCTCTGCTCCCCTGCTCCCCTGTGCCCCTGTCCCCTCGCTCTGCCCTGCCCTGCCCCTGCCTCGCCTCTGCCCCCGCCTCTGCTCCTCACCTGCCTCGCTCTCTGTCCCTGCTCCCTGCTCTGGCAGCCACAGCCGCTGTCCCATGCCTCGAGGGAGGGCACAGGTCCCCCGCTGGGCTCTGTGCCCGGGCGCGCCCATGGTGGGTCTGGGCGGTTCCCAGCCATCCTGTGATTCCCTGTCCCGCCACGAGCAGCTCCCAGCCCGATGGAAAATCAAACCAGTGCATGCAGACGCTTTCCAGGGGCTGTGTGCTCCCGGGGCTCCCGGTGGTCCCAGGGCGTTGCAGCCTCCCCTGCCCCGCCTGCTCCCTGCCCCGTCCCTGCGCCGTCCCAGCGGGAGCGGCCCCGCGGCGTGGGGCTGCCCGGGGTCCCAGCTGCCCCCGGCCGTGCCCTCAGGGATGCCATGTGTGGGAAGATCCAGTGCCAGAGCTCTGCCCAGAAGCCGCAGGGCACCAACACGGTGTCCATCGACACCACGATCCGCCTCCAGGGCCGCGAGGTCAAGTGCCGCGGCGCCTTCGTCTACAGCGCCGGGGACGACCTGCAGGACCTGTCCGACCCGGGGCTGGTGCTGGCGGGCACCAAGTGCGGGGATGGCATGGTGAGTGCCCTCCGGGGTCAGTGTGTGCTCCTGGGGTCACTGCCTGTGCCTGGGGTCACTGCCTGTGCCTGGGGTCGGTGCCCCATCCCTCCCTGGGGTCAGTGTGTGCCCCCTGGGGTCAGTGTGTGCCCTCCCTGGGGTCAGTGTGCCCTCCCTGGGGTCAGTGTGTGCCCCCTGGGGTCAGTGTGAGCTCTCTGGGGTCAGTGTGCCCTCCCTGGGGTCATTGTGTGCTCCTGGGGTCAGTGCCCCTCCCCTGGGGTCAGTGTGTGCCCTCCCTGGGGTCAGTGTCCCTCCCTGGGGGTCAGTGTGAGCTCCCTGGGGTCAGTGTGTGCCCTCCCTGGGGTCAGTGTGCCCTCCCCTGGGGTCAGTGTGTGCTCCCTGGGGTCAGTGCCCCCTCCCTGGGGTCAGTGTGCCTCCCCTGGGGTCAGTGTGCCCTCCCCTGGGGTCATTGTGTGCTCCTGGGGTCAGTGTGTGCCTCCCTGGGGTCAGTGTGTGCCCTCCCTGGGGTCAGTGTATGCCCTCCCCGGGGGTCAGTTTGTGCCCTCTGGGGTCAGTGTGTGCCCTCCCTGGGGTCAGTGTTCCCTCCCTGGGGGTCAGTGTCCCTCCCTGGGATCAGTGTGTGCTCCCCTGGGGTCAGTGTGAGCTCCCTGGGGTCAGTGTGTGCTCCCTGGGGTCAGTGTGCCCTCCCTGGGGTCAGTGTGTGCTCCCTGGGGTCAGTGTGTGCCCTCCCTGGGGTCAGTGCCCCTCCCTGGGGTCAGTTTGTGCTTCCAGCAGCCTGATCCTCTGAAGAACCCCCAGAGTGCCACCAGTGCCCTGTGCTGGGTCTGATCTACCAAAATAAGATATTGGTCTGATACTGACACTCAACTGACGGACAAAAGACTCTCTAACAATTTAGAGTTACAAAGTGTGTGTTTATTGTCAGGTAATCCTCTAGTACACACCGCAAAATCCCAGGTGATCACAGGGTTTATTTATTAGCAAAGGATTCGAACAAATCCATGTTCATAGTAACAGCCCCTCCCATCCCCCTTCCCATGGTAATTAGCTGGAATAGCTATTAGGCATTGATTGACTTCTTAAATTAAGTCTGGGGTCGTTTTTGTGGGGAGGGGTCTTAAAAGGAGGAAGCAAGGCGAGTCTTCCTCACCCTGAACTCTTGACCTTTTCTATCACTGACAACACAAATGATTTCTGGGGACAGTCCAGCCTTCCCAGAATGACTTTCTGGTTTCATTGTCTGTGTTCCTTTGGGTCTGCTCACTGGTTTTGTAAGCGCAGCTGAGCAAACACGAAATGACAGACAACCAATTAATTAAGTTTCAGATAACTACTCCCTTCTAACATTTAGCTGTTTCCAGCAGGGTAACTAAATTCTCATTTCCTGAGGTGAGTGTTCAGCCCCGTGTCCCCGCAGGTGTGCAAGGACCGCCGGTGCCAGAACGTGTCGCTGCTGGAGCTGCAGACGTGCGTGTCGCGCTGCCACGGCCACGGGGTGAGAGCGGGACCCGGGGCTGCGGGGGCTCAGCCCCGCCACACCTGCCCCAGGGAGGGCCCGGGGGTCTGCCACACCTGCCCCAGGTGGGGCCCGGGGGGTCTGCCACACCTGCCCCAGGTGGGGCCGGGGGGGTCTGCCACACCTGCCCCAGGGAGGGACCCGGGGGGTCTGCCACACCTGCCCCAGGGAGGGGCCGGGGGTGTCTGCCACACCTGCCCCAGGTGGGGCTGGGACCCGGGGGTCTGCCACACCTGCCCCAGGGAGGGGCCCGGGGGTCTCTGCCACACCTGCCCCAGGTGGGGCCGGGGGGTCTGCCACACCTGCCCCAGGTGGGGCTGGGACCCGGGGGTCTGCCACACCTGCCCCAGGTGGGGCCGGGGGGTCTGCCACACCTGCCCCAGGGAGGGCCCGGAGGGTCTGCCACACCTGCCCCAGGGAGGGGCCCGGGGGTCTGCCACACCTGCCCCAGGTGGGGGCCGGGGGTCTGCCACACCTGCCCCAGGTGGGGCCGGAGGGTCTGCCACACCTGCCCCAGGGAGGGACCCAGGACCGGGGGTCTGCCACACCTGCCCCAGGTGGGGCTGGGACCCGGGGGTCTGCCACACCTGCCCCAGGTGGGGGCCGGGGGTCTGCCACACCTGCCCCAGGTGGGGCTGGGACCCGGGGGTCTGCCACACCTGCCCCAGGTGGGGGCCGGGGGTCTGCCACACCTGCCCCAGGGAGGGGCCCGGAGGGTCTGCCACACCTGCCCCAGGGAGGGGCCCGGGGGTCTGCCACACCTGCCCCCAGGTGGGGCCGGGGTTGTCTGCCACACCTGCCCCAGGTGGGGCCGGAGGGTCTGCCACACCTGCCCCAGGGAGGGCCCGGGGGTCTGCCACACCTGCCCCAGGGAGGGGCCGGGGGTCTGCCACACCTGCCCCAGGTGGGGCTGGGACCCGGGGGTCTGCCACACCTGCCCCAGGGGAGGGACCCAGGACCGGGGGGTCTGCCACACCTGCCCCAGGGAGGGGCCCGGGGGTCTGCCACACCTGCCCCAGGGAGGGCCCGGGGGTCTGCCACACCTGCCCCAGGGGAGGGCCGGGGGTCTGCCACACCTGCCCCAGGGAGGGCCGGGGGTCTGCCACACCTGCCCCAGGTGGGGACCCAGGACCGGGGGGTCTGCCACACCTGCCCCCAGGGGAGGGCCCGGGGGTCTCTGCCACACCTGCCCCAGGTGGGGTTGGCGGGGCTCTGGCTCCCCCGGGTCCAAGGGGGGCAACGAGTTGGGGGCTGTAAAAGGAGTTGGGGGTGTAAAAGGAGTTGGGGGGGCCTGTAAAAGGGGATGGGGGCTGTAAAAGGGGTTGGGGGGTGTAAAGGGGTTGGGGGGTGTAAAAGGAGCTGGGGGGTGCTGCAAGGACCATCTGCAGAACTTGGAGCCGGGTCTGATCTGAGTGTGGAGCTCAGAGCAGGTGCTTGGTCCCCTGAGAGCAAAAACGAGAGATGGGAAGGGAACTGGGGCAGCAGAAAGCTGGGATGTGGTTCTGGACTGGGAGAACTGGGGCAGCAGAAAGCTGGGATGTGGTTCTGGACTGGGAGGACTGGGGGCAGCAGAGAGCTGGGATGTCGCTCAGGACTGGGAGAACTGGGGCAGCAGAAAGCTGGGATGTGGTTCTGGACTGGGAGAACTGGGGCAGCAGAGAGCTGGGATGTCAGCTCAGGACTGGGAGAACTGGGGGCAGCAGAAAGCTGGGATGTGGTTCTGGACTGGGAGAACTGGGGCAGCAGAAAGCTGGGATGTGGTTCTGGACTGGGAGAACTGGGGCAGCAGAAAGCTGGGATGGGGCTCAGGACTGGGAGAACTGGGGCAGCAGAAAGCTGGGATGGGGCTCAGGACTGGGAGAACTGGGGCAGCAGAAAGCTGGGATGTGGCCCAGGACTGGGAGAACTGGGGCAGCAGAAAGCTGGGATGTGGCTCAGGACTGGGAGAACTGGGGCAGCAGAAAGCTGGGATGTGGCCCAGGACTGGGAGAACTGGGGCAGCAGAGAGCTGGGATGTGGTTCTGGACTGGGAGAACTGGGGCAGCAGAGAGCTGGGATGTGGCCCAGGACTGGGAGAACTGGGGCAGCAGAAAGCTGGGATGTGGCTCAGGACTGGGAGGAGACACCGTCCCCACAGCTGGAAGGTTCCAGATGTTCGGGCTCTGTGGGGAGCAGGGCTTTGCCAGCCGAGGCTACAGAACCTGTGGGAACCCTGCTGGGCTGTGGCAGGGCTGTGACCCTAAAACACTCATTTACCTGTGACCCTAAAACACTGATTTACCTGTGACCCTAAAACACTGATTATTTACCTGTGACCCTAAAACACTGATTTACCTGTGACACACAAACACCTGATTTACCCTGTGACACACACAAACTCCTGATTTACCTGTGACACTAAAACTCCTGGTTTCCCTGCTGTGCCACACAAACAGCTGATTTACCC
>JAPFBE010000920.1:0-20405 GCA_034336665.1 Luscinia megarhynchos | reverse complement strand
CGACACCAGGTCTACCCCTTGCTGGAATGCGGCGGACACCAGGTCTACCCCTTAATCGGGAATGCCGGCGACACCAGGTCTACCCCTTAAGCTGGAATGCAGGCGACACCAGGTCTACCCCTTAATCGCGAATGCCGGGCGACACCAGGTCTACCCCTTTAAGCTGGAATGCCGGCGGACACCAGGTCTACCCCTTTAACTCGGAAATGCAGGCGGACACCAGGTCTACCCCTTGCCGGAATGACGGCGGACACCAGGTCTACCCCTTAAGCTGGGAATGCCGTGACACCAGGTCTACCCCTTTAATCGCGAATGCAGGCGGACACCAGGTCTACCCCCTTAAGCGGGAATGCCAGGCGGACACCAGGTCTACCCCCTTTAATCGCGAATGCCGGCGGACACCAGGTCTACCCCTTGCCGGAATGCATGACACCAGGTCTACCCCTTGCCGAATGCAGGCGACACCAGGTCTACCCCTTGCTGGAATGCCGGCGGACACCAGGTCTCACCCCCTTTAATCGCGAATGCAGGCGGACACCAGGTCTACCCCCTTTAAGCGGAATGTCGGGCGGACACCAGGTCTCACCCCTTTGCCGGAATGCCGTGCGACACCAGGTCTACCCCCTTAATCGCGAATGCCGGCGGACACCAGGTCTACCCCTTTAAGCTGGAATGCCGGGCGACACCAGGTCTACCCCCTTGCTGAATGCAGGGCGGACACCAGGTCTACCCCTTTAATCGCGAATGCAGGGCGACACCAGGTCTACCCCTTGCTGGAATGCCGGCGACACCAGGTCTACCCCCTTAATCGCGAATGCAGGCGACACCAGGTCTACCCCCTTTGCCGGAATGCCGGCGGACACCAGGTCTACCCCTTTAAGCTGGAATGCAGGCGGACACCAGGTCTACCCCCTTTAATCGCGAATGCCGGGCGACACCAGGTCTACCCCTTAAGCGGAATGCAGGCGACACCAGGTCTACCCCCTTAATCGCGAATGCATGACACCAGGTCTACCCCTTTAAGCGTGGAATGCCGGGCGGACACCAGGTCTACCCCTTAATCAAGCGGAATGCAGGCGACACCAGGTCTACCCCTTTGCCGGGAATGCCGGGCGACACCAGGTCTACCCCCTTAAGCTGGAATGCAGGCGACACCAGGTCTACCCCCTTAATCGCGAATGCAGGCGGACACCAGGTCTACCCCTTAAGCGGGAATGCCGGCGACACCAGGTCTACCCCCTTGCTGGGAATGCCGGCGGACACCAGGTCTACCCCCTTTAATCGCGAATGCAGGCGGACACCAGGTCTACCCCCTTGCTGGAATGCCGGGCGACACCAGGTCTACCCCTTTAATCGGGAATGCCGGCGGACACCAGGTCTACCCCTTGCCGGGAATGCCAGGCGACACCAGGTCTACCCCTTAAGCGGGAATGCAGGGCGGACACCAGGTCTACCCCTTTAAGCTGGAATGCAGGGCGGACACCAGGTCTACTCCCTTAATCAAGCGAATGCCGGCGACACCAGGTCTACCCCTTGCTGGAATGCAGGCGACACCAGGTCTACCCCCTTTAATCGCGAATGCAGGGCGACACCAGGTCTACCCCTTAAGCTGGAATGCCGGGCGGACACCAGGTCTACCCCTTTGCCGGAATGCCGGGCGGACACCAGGTCTACCCCCTTTAAGCGGGAATGCCAGGGCGACACCAGGTCTACCCCTTGCTGGAATGCCGGGCGGACACCAGGTCTACCCCTTTAATCGCGAATGCCGGTATGACACCAGGTCTACCCCCTTAAGCGGGAATGCAGGGCGACACCAGGTCTACCCCTTAAGCGGAATGCAGGCGGACACCAGGTCTACCCCTTAATGCTGGAATGCCATGGACACCAGGTCTACCCCTTAAGCCGGAATGCCGGCGGACACCAGGTCTACCCCTTTAAGCGGGAATGGTATGACACCAGGTCTACCCCTTGCCGGGAATGCCGGGCGACACCAGGTCTACCCCTTAAGCGTGGAATGCAGGCGACACCAGGTCTACCCCTTTAATCGCGAATGCAGGCGGACACCAGGTCTACCCCTTGCCGGAATGCGGGCGGACACCAGGTCTACCCCCTTAACGCGAATGCAGGCGACACCAGGTCTACCCCTTGCTGGAATGCCGGGCGACACCAGGTCTACCCCTTAAGCGGGAATGCCGGGCGACACCAGGTCTACCCCTTAATCGCTGAATGCAGGCGACACCAGGTCTACCCCCTTGCTGGAATGCAGGGCGGACACCAGGTCTACCCCTTAATCAGCGAATGCCGGCGGACACCAGGTCTACCCCTTGCTGGAATGCCGGCGGACACCAGGTCTACCCCTTGCTGGAATGCAGGCGACACCAGGTCTACCCCTTAATCGCGAATGCAGGCGGACACCAGGTCTACCCCTTAAGCTGGAATGCAGGCGGACACCAGGTCTACCCCTTGCTGGAATGCCGGCGACACCAGGTCTACCCCCTTAACGCCGGAATGCAGGCGGACACCAGGTCTACCCCTTGCCGGGAATGCCGGGCGACACCAGGTCTACCCCTTGCTGGAATGCAGGCGACACCAGGTCTACCCCCTTAATCGCTAATGCAGGGCGGACACCAGGTCTACCCCCTTTAAGCGGGAATGCCGGCCGGACACCAGGTCTACCCCTTAATCGCGAATGCAGGCGACACCAGGTCTACCCCCTTTGCTGGAATGCCGGCGGACACCAGGTCTACCCCCTTAAGCTGGAATGCCGGGCGGACACCAGGTCTACCCCCTTAATCGCGAATGCAGGCGACACCAGGTCTACCCCTTGCTGGAATGCCGGGCGGACACCAGGTCTACCCCTTGCTGGAATGCAGGGCGACACCAGGTCTACCCCCTTAATCGCGAATGCAGGCGGACACCAGGTCTACCCCTTTAAGCGGGAATGCCAGGCGGACACCAGGTCTACCCCTTAATCGCGAATGCAGGGCGGACACCAGGTCTACCCCTTTAACGGGAATGCCGGGCGGATACCAGGTCTACCCCTTGCTGGACAGCTGGTGGACACCAGGTCTACCCCGCTGGCTGGGTAGACCTGGTGTCCCTCGGAAGTGCGCTATAAGGTCGTTGTTTTCGGCTGCCTCCGCTGCCTCATCGGGGAGGCGGCGCGGTTCGCTAGCGCCACCCCCGGTCACCTAGGCTTTCGCTTCTCTTGTGCTCGCCGGCCGCCTGGGCCCCGCTTTGTCCGTGATTATGGGAGACGAGGTTACGGGCCGCCTCCCCCGCAGGCTGTGCGGTGCCTGTGTCCGTAGGGCGAAAAGGGCGGCCGCTGGGGCGGTCGTGGCCGCTCAGGAACCGCACCGCCAATGCACGGCAAGGACTCTCCCGGGCTTTGTCCGCATTCCCGCACTCACCCAGTGTACTAGGACAGGTGGAAGCGAGGCGAAGCTGCTCCCTCGCCCGGCCAGGCGAGGCGGGAGACCCGAGAAGCGAGAGCTGGCCGCGAAGCGCGGTCCCGCCCCGCCCCGCTGCTGCCGGGCTTCGCCAAAAGCGGGCGATGCGAAGCTGTGCTCCCCGCCCAGGCCAGGTGAGGCGGGAGACCCGAGAGAAGCGAGAGTCGGCCGCGAGCTGCGGTTCCGGCCCCGCCCCGGCTGCTGCCGGTTTCGCCGGGAAAGCGGGCGATGCGAAGCTGTGCTCCCCGCCCAGGCCAGGTGAGGCGGGAGACCCGAGAAGCGAGAGCCGGGCCGCGAGCTGCGGTTCCCGGCCCGCCCGGCTGCTGCCGGGGTTTCGCTGAAAAGCAGGGCGATGCGAAGCTGTGCTCCCCGCCCAGGCCAGGTGAGGCGGGGAGACCCGAGAGAAGCGAGCTGGCCGCGAGCGCGGTTCCGGCCCCGCCCCGGCTGCTGCCGGTTTCGCCGGGGTGCCGGCGATGCGAAGCTGTGCTCCCCCGCCCAGGCCAGGTGAGGCGGGGAGACCCGAGAGAAGCGAGCCGGCCGCTGAAGGCATGTCCCGGCCCCGCCCGGCTGCTGCCGGCTTCGCTGGGGTGCCGGCGATGCGAAGCTGTGCTCCCCGCCCAGGCCAGGTGAGGCGGGGAGACCCGAGAGAAGCGAGATCCGGGCCGCTGAGCTGTCCCGGCCCCGCCCGCTGCTGCCGGCTTCGCTTAAAAGCGAAGCGATGCGAAGCTGTGCTCCCCCGCCCAGGCCAGGTGAGGCGGGAGACCCGAGAGAAGCGAGAGCCGGCCGCGAGCTGCGGTTCCGGCCCGCCCCGCTGCTGCCGGCTTCGCCGGGGAAAGCAGGGCGATGCGAAGCTGTGCTCCCCCGCCCAGGCCAGGTGAGGCGGGGAGACCCGAGAGAAGCGAGAGCCGGCCGCTGAAGGCGGTTCCGGCCCCGGCCCGCTGCTGCCGGCTTCGCTAAAAGCGAAGCGATGCGAAGCTGTGCTCCCCCGCCCAGGCCAGGTGAGGCGGGAGACCCGAGAGAAGCGAGATCCAAGCCGCGAGCGCTATGTCCCGGCCCCGCCCGGCTGCTGCCGGTTTCAGCGAGAAGGGGGAGCCGGGTGCCCGCCGCCTCTCCCGGGCGACGGTGGCGGGCGAAGGGCGGCGCCGTCTTTTTCCCGCCCGCCTTAAGCCGGGCCGCCCGCTCTGGCGTGGTGCGGGCGTTTCTTCGGCCGCCGGGTCCGGTGCGCTTTTTACCGGCAGTCGGGCTGGACGCGGCCGGGTTGCGCTTGAGCCTGCCGAGTGGTAGGTTCCCCGCCCCTTCCCCCCGAGCTCCCCCGAGCACGGCTCGCCGCCTCGCTCCCCGCCTCCCCGACCCGCCTTGCCCAGAGAGAGCGCCCCGCCTGGGAAGGGTTCGCGGGGCGGCCGGTGGGCATCCGCCTCGGCCGCTCGGCCTAAGGTGGGGCTCGTGACGGGAGTCGCCCTGCGGAGTTTTGCCGGCCGGGTTGGCGGCACCCCTTCCCCCGGCCGCGGCCTCGCTGAAAGCATGGTTCCCCCTTCCCTCGCCCTAAGTCGGGACTCCGCCAGAAGGGCGGAGTGTTCATTTTAGCGGTGGCGGCCGTCATGTGGTCGGCCGCGCCAGAGAGCGGGCCGGAACGCCGACAGAGAAGCGAGAGAGAAAAGCCCCCGGGCGATGTGGGGGCGAGGGCGGCGAGCCGCCCCATCTCCCTCCCTCGGCTGGTGCGACCGAGCCACCGTGGCCGGGCGGCGCGGTGGGTCTGGCCTGCTGCCCCGCTGCGTGGCTGCCCTCGGGCGGGTTGGGTTGCGAACGGCTCTGCTTTTTCAGGCGTGGGCGGAGTGTGGGGCCGCCTGCCTTTTTCCCCTTTCTTTTTTTTCACGCTGCCTTAAGCCGCTGCACCGGTGAAGCGCGCTGACGACGAAGGGTCAGCGGGCCACGAGAAGCGAAGGCCCAGAGAGACGCTTGTGTGCTGGGCGAGAGACCGAGAGAATCACAGGCCGGGCGGGCGGATGGGGGTTTTGGGGGAGTTGAGTCTCGAAGTCTCGCTCTCAAGCCCGTCCCCCGGGCGCTGGCTCGAGACCGCCGGGCGGGCGGATGGGGGTTTTAGGGGGAGTTGAGTCTCGAAGTCTCGCCTCTCTCGCCCCTCGGCCGCGAGGCCCGCGGACTTCGCGTGGCTAGCACGGTCGCGGCGACGCTGTAGTGTGCTTTTTTGCCTTTTTTTCCTCTTTTTCGGTTTTCTGTTGTCCCAGGAAGCGTGGGTCGCTGGGCCTTTGTCTCCGAAAGCCGCATCGATGAGGTGGTTCCTCGGGTGGCGCCGGAAAAGGGCCCTCGGCTGGTCGGGCACCTCTCCCCCGGGCTTTCTCTGTCATGGGGGGAAGCTCGGCGGTGCCCCGCCTTCGAAAGCAGGGCGGTCTCTTTCCGATCGGCCACCCCGCCGCCGCAGGCGAGGTGTCGCCCTCCCGCTGCTTTGGGGGGGAGGAACGCTTTACCGCCCCGGTTGTGTGGACGGCCGCTGCGGCCCCCGCCAGTCCTCAGGTGTCCTTGGAAAAGCGCCGCGAGGTGCCGGTGCCGGCTTCGTGCCGAAAGTATCGCCTGCTAGGTGTGCCGGCCGCGAGCAGCTTGGCGGGCGGGTGTGCTCGAGTCGAGCCGAGAGAAAGAGAGAGCGCGTCCCCCGAGTGGAAGACGGAGAGAGAGAAGAGAGAGAAAGGGGGATGAGAACCGATGGGGCACGGACGGGGGAAAAGAGCTCGCTCCGCTGCCAAGACCGCACCGGGCGCCTTTGGTCGCCGCCGCCTGCTGCAGAGCGAGCCGCCTCGCCTCGGGCCTCGGGTGTCCGGCCGCTCGCTTCGCCGGGTCGCTGTCTCCTCTAGCACGTCCGGGTGTTTTTTCGGCCGGCCTCGGGGGCTGGTCAGCCCCAGCCGAAGCCCCCTCGTCCGGGCGCGCCCGCCAGCCAGCCGCGGACTGTCGGAACGCGAGGTCGAAGTCTCGGGCGGGCGCCGGCCCCGAGAGAGAGCAGAAGCGAGAGAGAGAGAGAGAGCGAGAAAGAGAGAAAAACGGGAAGGAAGGCGAAAGAAAAAAGGCTCGCTGTTGTCCCGGGCGAAAGAAGCTGCGCGAGCGTCCCGCTCCTTGCCCGCCGGGCGTATGGAAGGGTCGGCCGCCGGGTCGGCCGTGGTCGCCGAGGGGCGTTTTCCGCCTCGCCTCGGGCGGGTGGGGTCGCCCGCTGCGGGCGCCGCTCTCGCTCCCCAGGCGCGCTGGTTGCGCTGATGTCGCCGCCGCCGCCGCCATGCTCGGGCCGGGTCGGAGCGCGGACCGAGAGAGAGCGAGAGAGAGAGAAGAGAGAGAGAGAGAAGCGGGGGCGGTCAGGGTTGGTAGGGCGCCGCCGGGCGGGCGGTCCGGGCTCGCTGGCGCCGCTGGGGCGCCGCCGCTGGGTGTGGCGGCTACCTGGTTGATCCTGCCAGTAGCATATGCTTGTCTCAAAGCTTAAGCCATGCATGTCTAAGTACACACGGGCGTACAGTGAAACCGCGAATGGCTCATTAAATCAGTTATGGTTCCTTTGGTCGCCTCTCTCCCCGGCCTCTTGGATAACTGTGGTAATTCTAGAGCTAATACATGCCGACGAAAGCCGACCTCCGGGGACGCTGCAGATTTATCAGACTAAAACCAACTCGGGCCCGCCCGGCAGCTTTGGTGACTCTAGATAACCTCGAGCCGATCGCGACGCTCTCGGGCGGGCGACGCACTCCATTCAATGTCTGCCCTATCAACTTTCGATGGTACTGTCTGTGCCTACCATGGTGACCACGGGTGACGGGAATCAGGGTTCGATTCCCGAGAGGGAGCCTGAGAAACGGCTACCACATCCAAGGAAGGCAGCAGGCGCCAAGAATTACCCACTCCACCCCGGGAGGTAGTGACGGTAATAACAATACAGGACTCTTTCGAGGCCCTGTAATTGGAATGAGCGCACTTTAAATCCTTGAGCGAGATCCATTGGAGGGCAAGTCTGGTGCCAGCAGCCGCGTAATTCCAGCCCAATAGCGATCTTAAAGTTGCTGCAGTTAAAAAGCTCGAAGTTGATCTTGGGATCGAGCTGGCGTGTCCGCCGCGAGGCGAAAGCCACCGCCTGTCCCAGCCCCCTGCCTCTCGGGCGCTCGATGCTCTTAGCTGAGTATGCCCAAGGGGCCCGGGCGCTTACTTTGAGAAAATTAGAGTGTTCAAAGCAGGCCGGCCGCCGCATACTGCAGCTAGGAATAATGGAATAGGACTCCGGTTCTATTTTGTTGGTTTTCGGAAACGGGCCATGATTAAGAGGGACGGCCGGGGCATTCAGATTGTGCCGCTTAGAGGTGAAATTCTTGGACCGGGCGCAGACGGCCTAGAGCTTAAAAGCATTTGCCAAGAATGTTTTCATTAATCAAGAACGAAAGTCGGAGGTTCAAGACGATCAGACACCGCCGAAGTTCCTCGACCATAAACGATGTCGACTGGCCATCCGGGCGGCGTTATTCCCATGACCCGCCGGGTAGCTCCCCGGAAACCCAAGTCTTTGGGTTCCGGGGGAGTATGGTTGCAAAGCTGAAACTTAAAGGAATTGACGGAAGGGCACCACTAGGAGTGGAGCTCGCGGCTTAATTTGACTCAACACGGAAACCTCACCCCGCCCGGACACGGACAGGATTGACAGATTGAGAGCTCTTTCTCGATTCCGCGGGTGGTGGTGCATGGCCGCTCTTAGTTGGTGGAGCGATTTGTCTGGTTAATTCCGACAATCTAACGGTGACTCTGGCATGCTAATTAGTTACGCGACCCCCGAGCGGTCGGGCGCCCAACTTCTTAGAGGGACAAGTGGCGCTCAGCCACCCGAGATTGAGCAATAACAGGTCTGTGATGCCCTTAGATGTCCGGGGTCGCGACGCTGCTACACTGACTGGCTCAGTTTGTGCTCTACCCTCCGGCCGGGCAGGCGCTGGTAACCCGCTGAACCCCATTCGTGATGGGGATCGGGATTGCAATTCTTCCCCGTGAACGTAGGAATTCCCAGTGCGCGGGTCATAAGCTCGCTGCTGATTAAGTCCCTGCCCTTTGTACACACCGCCCGGCCGCTACTACCCCATTGGATGGTTTAGTGAGGTCTCGGATCGCCCCCGGCGGGTCGGCCACGGCTCTGCCGGAGCTGCCGAGAAGACGGTCGAACTTGACTATCTAGAGGAAGTAAAAGTCGTAACAAGGTTTCCGTGAGGTGAACCCGCGGAAGGATCATTACCGGTGGGGGCCGGCGCTCGCCGCCGGCCGCGCTCGCTTTTCCCGCTCGCGACGCTCGGGCGGCTCCCCCTCTCGCTGGAGGGAGGGAGGGGGCCGCGACGCTCTTCCCCGGACGCCGCCAGCAGCAGCAGCCCCAGAGAGAGAGAAAGCGAGAGAGAGAGAGAGAGCGAAGGCGCTGGGCGCAGGCCGCCTCCCGCTGGGGGGGGAAAGGCGCCGGCGCTGCCGGCGTCGCCGCTGCGAGCGGCGCTCGCCCCACCGTGCGCGCTGGCGGGCCGACCCTCGCTAGGACCGCTGGCCGCGACCGGGCGCCGCAGGAAGCGCTGGGCTGGGCTGGCCGGCCGGGCGCCGAGGTCGCTTTTCCCCCCGCCGGCCGGGTCCGCTGTCGGTCCGCCCCTCGCCGGAGGGCGGGGACGGCCGGGCCGGCCTCCGAAGCTCGCCATCGCTGCCGGGCGCCGGCCGGAACGCCGGTCGCCGGGCGCCACGCCTTCTCGCGACTCGGGCGGGCGTGAGCGAGGTTTCGCGCGTCGGGCCGCTGCCCTCGCGGCTGCTGCCGGGCGGGCGGCCCGAGCCGCGGGCGTGTCCTCTCGGGCGCAGCGCCGGGCTACTGAGGGAAACCCCGGCCCCGAGACGGACGGCCGCCGGGCGGTGGCAGCGGACGCCGGGCGCGCTCGCTTCAGCGGACGCCCCCCCGGCGGTGGCAGCGGGAGGCATACGGGCGGGCCATGCAGGTCGCTTTCCCTCGCCCCCAGGGTCAGGGTATCTAGCGCCACGCCGGGCGCTCGCCCCATGCCTCGCCGGCTTTTTTCCCCTCGGGCGCCGCCACACGCCGTTGGGGGGGCCGGTAGGGAGATGGAGAGGGGGCCGCCGGGCCGGGCGGAGGTTTAAAGACTCGGGCGGCACAGACGCCGCTGGCGCGCGGCGGGCGGCCGGCAGCGGGCGGTGCCGGGCGGCGGCGCGCCGGGCGCCATCCGCGAGGGGGTAGGGGAGCAGCCCGCCCCGCCGATCCCCCCGCTGGTGGCGCCCGGGCGTCTCGCCGGCCGCGCCCTCCCTCTCGCTGTCGGTCGGGCGCCCCGCGGGCGGGGGGCAGCCGTGTTTTGCCGGGAGGGGCGCTCTGCCCCCCCTCTGGCGGCCCGGGTCTCGGGCGGAGAGATCATGCTGCAAGCTTTAACCGAACCGGGTCCGCCGCGGGCCGACTCCGCCGCCTCGACATCGGCCTGGCTCCGCTGTTGGCGGTGCTCTCAGCCCTACTGCCGGCCGCTGGGTGGCGGCCGCCGGGCCCGCCACGCCTTCGCCTCGCCGCCGCCAAGGGCGCTTGGCGCCGCCTGGGCGCCGGGCGCTGGCCGGGTCGCTGGCCGCTTCTTGCCTCGGGACGGCCTTGTGCCCTGGCGGGCGCCGGGCGGCGGCCGCCGCCGGCCGGCCATCCCTCCTGTCTCGAAGCCGCCCTCTCCTCGCGTCGCAGTGCCGCGGTCGCGGCCGGGTGGCCGGGCGAAGCGCCGGGCGGTCTCCTCCGTCGGGCGGAGGCCCGGCGAAGCGCGGCGACTTCGTGCCGGTGTGGCGGCTGCCGCCGCTGGTCAGTGTCCCTCTCGGGGGAGAAGGCGCCCGCCGCGGCCGCCCCGCCCGGCCCCCGCCTCGCCGCTCTCGCCGCTCTTTCCCCGCCGCGGCGGGCCGCAGGGTTAAGGCGCGGCGGGCGGCCGCTGGGCCGCCCCGCTGCACGTCCCCCGAAGCCGAAGCGAGGGGAGCGGGCGTTGCCCCTCGCTGAGCGCCGACGCCTGTCGCCTGGCGCGTGTCGGGCGCTAAGGTGCTTCCCGGGCGGGCTAAGCGGGCGGCGGGCGGCGGTGGGTCTCGGCCGAGCGGTAGGCTCTCCGGCACTCTAGCGACGCCGCTCGGGTCGCCGGTGGCGCCCCGCCCGGGCGCCGGGCGGCGGAGCGGCCGCCGGCTCCGCCCCGGGCGGGCGGGGGAGAGCCGTCCCGCTGCGAGGGAGGGGTTGCGCCGGGCGGAAGGAGGGCGGTCGCCGGCCGGCGTTTCCCGCTGGCGCCCCGTAGCGTCGCTTGGAAGCAGGGTCGGCCGCCGCTGGCGCTGGGCTGCCTGCGGCGCTGCAGTCCGCCGATCGGCCGAGGCGAAGGCGCTGAAGCGTGAGCGGGGTCGGGCGGCGGCGTCGCCGCTGCCCGGCCGCTGGCGGGCGGCTTCGGGTCCCGTGGAGCGTAGGTCGGGCGGGCCGCCGCCCCGCTGGGCGGGGCGGTGCGGTGCGGTCCGTCCGCTGGCCGCTAAGGCGCCAGCCTCTGCGGCAGAGGCCGGGCCGAGCCCGGGCGCCTGGGCCGCCTCCCCGAAGAGCCAAGGGCCTTGCTGGCGGCGCTCTCCCCCCCTGGCGCTGGGGGGAGGCGGTCGGGGCGCTGGCCCCCCCGGCCGCTGGGGGGCCGGCCTTGGGAGCGTAGGTGGGTTTTTTCCTCCTGTCTCTCCTCCGCTTTGGAATTGACGCCTGTGTGCTCGTGACGGTCGAAGCTATGGGGGCCGCTGGGCGCTGGCGTGTCCCGCCCCTCCGCTACCAAGCGGAGTCGGTGCCGAAAGCCAGACAACTCTTAGCGGTGGATCACTCGGCTCGTAAGGCCGATGAAGAACGCAGCTAGCTGCGAGAATTAATGTGAATTGCAGGACACATTGATCATCGACACTTCGAACGACTTGGCGGCCCCGGGTTCTCCCCGGGCTACGCTTCGTCTGAGCTGCCGCTTGACGATCAATCGCCGCCCTGGGGGGCCCCTCCCCGGGCGGCGCGGTTGGGGTGGCTCTCGCGAGGTCCGGCTTGGCCGCGGGCGAGAGGCGACGGCCGCCGCCCTCGCCGCCGCGAAGGGCCTTCGGCCCCCTTAAAGGCAGACTCGGGAGCGCCTGCAGCTCCCTCGGCCTCCTCGAACGAGCCGCTGGGGCGGAGCTCGCCCTGCCGCTGAAGGGCCGCTGCCAGGGCGGCGCGGCGCGCGGCCGGGGTAAGAGCGAGAGAGAGAGAGAGAGAGAGACGGCGTCGGAGACGCCGCGCGGTGCGAGCGAAGCCGAGAGGGCGAGAGGGCGAGAGGGAGGCGAGGGCGCTGGCCTCGCCTGGCTCCACCCCCGCTGGGCGGTTGTCTCGCGGGTGGGTACCGCGGGCGTACCGCGTCGCCGCTGCCGCTGCCGGCCGGGCGCTGAAGCGCCGGGACGGGGCGCAACCCCGCCCTCGTTGTCCCGAGCGCTCTCCCTCCTCCTCCTCGCCGTCGCCGCCCCGGTCGGTTCCCCTCGGTCAGGGCCGCTCTCTGCCGCGATGCCTGTTTCGCTCTCGCCTCCGGCTGGGAGTCTCCGTGGTCCGCTGTCTCTCTCCGTCTCCCTCCGCTACGCTCGCGCCCGCTTCCGCTGTCTCCCTCCTCTGGTGGCGCTGGCCGCTTGTGGTTTCGCTGAAGGAGGAGGAGGGGCATTGGAAAGGGAGAGGGGGAGGAAGGGACGCGGGCGCTGCACGAAAGCTGCAGGCCCGTCCGCCGGGCCGGGCCGGCCGCCCGCTGGGGGCGGCGGCGGCGGCGCTGGGCGTAGCCGAGCAGCCTGGGCTTGGCGACCTCAGATCAGACGTGGCGACCCGCTGAATTTAAGCATATTAGTCAGCCGGAGGAAAAGAAACTAACGAGGATTCCCTCAGTAACGGGCGAGCTTAAGAGGGAAAAGCCCAGCGCCGAATCCTCGCCCCGCTGTGGGGCGCTGGACATGTGGCGCATAGAAGCTCCCCCATCCCTCGGGCGGGCGCCTTCGGGGGACCCAAGTCCTTAGGATCGAGGGCCGCAGCCCGCTGGACGGTGTGGAGGTCGGTAGCGCCTCAGCGCCGCCGGGCCCGGGGCTTCTGGGAGTCGGGTTGCTTGGGAATGCAGCCCAAAGCGGGTGGTAAACTCCATCTAATAGCTAAATACCGCACGCAGACCGACAGCCAACAAGTACCGTGAAGGGAAAGTTGAAAAGAACTTTGAAGAGAGAGTTCAAGAGGGCGTGAAACCGTTAAGAGGTAACGGTGGGGCCCGCGAGTCCGGCCTCGGAGGATTCAACCCGGCGAAGTCAGCGGTCGGCCGGGCGCTGGTCGTGGCGGATCCTCGCCTCCGCCCCTCCGCCCCCTCGGGCTCACTCGCGGGGCGGGCCGGGGGCGGGCCGGGCGCTGGGACCGCCGCCCTGCCGGGTAGCCGGCCCTGGCCGGGCGATTTCTCCGCTGGCGGTGCGCCGCGACCGCCCCGGTCGGTTGGGGTAGCCTCCGGGCGGGTAGGTGGCTCGGCGCCGCCGCTCGCGAGCGAAGTGAAGCGGGCGTCGGGTGTTAGAGCCCCCGGGCAGCAGGTCTCGGCCAATCCCGGGCCGAGGGAGAGGACCGCCGCCGCTTCTCCTCCCCCCGTGGGCGGCGCCGCGGACGGGGGACGCCGCTTGACCCTCTCCTCTCGGGGCGGCAGGCGCCCCGCGAGCGCCGGGCGTTTCGGCGCTGGGTGCGGGGTCGGGTTCGCCGCCCCCGGGCGCCGCTGTCAACCGGGGCGGACTGTCCTCAGTGCGCCTTCGACCGCCGGGCGCCGCCGGGCCGGGTCGATTCGGCCGCTGCCTGCGAGGGGTTGCTTCGGGGTCCGCGGGCGATGTCGGGCTACCCACCCCACCCCGCCTTGAAACACGGACCAAGGAGTCTAACACGGCGCTGTAGTCAGGGGCCCGCGGCGGAAAGCCCGCTGGGCGAATGAAGGTGGAGGGCCGGGCGTCCGCCGCCGAGGTGGGATCCCGGGCGCTGCCGCCCTGGCGCACTCACCGCCCGTCTCGCCCCGCCGCCTCTCTCGGCCCCGCTGGGGGGCCGGGAGGTGGAGCGTGAGCGCACGCCGCTAGGACCCTAAAGATGGTGAACTATGCCTGGCAGGGCGGCCAGAGGAAACTCTGGTGGAGGTCCGTGAGCGGTCCTGACGCGTAAATCGGGTCGTCCGACCCGGGTCTAGGGGCGAAGACTAATCGGAACTATCTAGTAGCTGGTTCCTCCGGCGTTTCCCTCAGGATTAGCTGGCGCCGGCAATGGGCAGTTTTACCCGGTAAAGCTTAATGATTAGAGGTCTTGGGGGTCAAACGATCTCAACCTATTCTCAAACTTTCAATGGTAGGGGGTCGCTCGCTGGCTGCTGGAGCCGCCGCTTGAATGCGAAAGTGCCCAGTGGGCCACTTTTGGTAAGCAGAACTGGCGCTGCGGGATGAACCGAACGCCGGGTTAAGGCGCCCGACGGGCGACGCCTCATCAGAGCCCAGAAAAGGTGTTGGTTGATCTAGACAGCAGGACGGTGGCCATGGAAGTCGGAATCCGCTTAAGGAGTGTGTAACAACTCACCCGCCGAATCAACTAGCCCTGAAAATGGATGGCGCTGGAGCCGCCGGGCCCATACCCCGGCCGGCCGGGCGGTAGTGCGAAGATTCGCGGGGGCTAGGGCCGCGACGTAGTAGGAGGGCCGCTGCGTGAGCCTGAAGCCTGGGGCGCGGGCCCGGTGGAGCCAAGCGAGGTGCAGATCTTGGTGGTAGTAGCAAATATTCAAACGAGCTTTGAAGGCCGGCGGAGCAGGGTTCCATGTGAACAGCAGTTGAACATGGGTCAGTCGGTCCTAAGCGATAGGCGAAGCCGTTCGGCGGGCGGGCGATGGCCTCGCTAGTTCTGAGCCGATCGGAAGGGAGTCGGGTTCAGATCCCCGAACTGAGGAGCGGAGACGGGCGCCGCGAGGTTTCCAGTGCGTGACGCAACCGATCCCGGAGAAGCCGGCGGGAGCCCCGGGAGAGTTCTCTTTTCTTTGTGAAGGGCCGGGCTCTGGAATGGGTTCGCCCCGAGAGGGGCCCGCGCCTTGAAAGGCCGCGTTCCGGGCGGGCGTCCGGTGAGCTCTCGCTGGCCCGTGAAAATCCGGGGGGAGAGGGTGTAAGTCTCGCGCCGGGCCGCACTCCATATCCGCAGCAGGTCTCCAAGGTGAACAGCCTCTGGCATGTTGGAACAATGTAGGTAAGGGAAGTCGGCAAGCCGGATCCGTAACTTCGGGATAAGGATTGGCTCTAAGGGCTGGGTCGGTCGGGCTGGGGCGCTTAGCGGGCTAGCGCGCCGCGGCTGGACGAGGGCGCCGCTGCTGGTGGAGGGCGCCCGCTGCGGGCGGGCGCTAGCGCTGCCGGGCGGCGACTTCTGGACGCTGGCCGGCCTCTTCCCGTGGATCGCCTCTAGCTGCGGCGGGCGCCGCCGCCTCTCCTCCGCCTCTCGCCCCCCGCCTTTGCTGCGGGTCTTCGGCCCGCCTGGCGGGCGGCGGCGGGCGGTCGCCGCCGTGGTCGCCGTTGCCGCCGGGCTGCCGCCTCGGCGGCCGCTGCCGGGCTGGCGCTGGGCGCTGGCGGCGCTGTCGAGCCGCCCGGGCGGGCGGCCGGGCGCCGGGCGGTCGGTCGCTGGGGCGGGTCCCCGGGGGTCCCTGGCCGGGCGCTCGCCGCCGTGTTTCAGCAGCCGGGTTTAGAACTGGTGCGGACCAGGGGAATCCGACTGTTTAATTAAAACAAAGCATCGCGAAGGCCCGAGGCGGGTGTTGACGCGATGTGATTTCTGCCCAGTGCTCTGAATGTCAAAGTGAAGAAATTCAATGAAGCGCGGGTAAACGGCGGGAGTAACTATGACTCTCTTAACAGAGTATAGTTACAACCTGGGCACCGCCGCAGTGATCGCACCTCCTCGTGGTCCCGCTGGTAACCCTTCTCAGGGTGACAAAGTCGATCGCTGCCCCAGGACGGAGTCGTTGGGACTCGCCACCCCAACGAACTCCTTGCAAAAAGTCGGTGAAACAAATTTCTCGGTAAAAGCCGCGTGCGGCTCGTTGCCCGAAACCTGGCCCCCCGGTTTCGTAGGGGCAATGTCTCCGGTAAGTGGGCTGACCACCCGCTGCCGTCCCATCCCGATGGGAAATTCTGGCTGTGACTTGGGGGGGGGGGTCTGGTTTAGAGCGCCGGTACGCCTGTCCAGGCTATCGGTGGGCTCCCAGACCTCCCCCAGCGACTGGGTAGACCTGGTGTCCTGGAATCTTAATTTTTTACCAGGCTCCAAGTCCAAATCCCAGGGGGTCGACCTGGTGTCTTTACACGGGGTAGACCTGGTGTCTAAAAATCTTGACCAGGTAGACCTGGCCGCTCCAAATGTAACATCTAAATTGTCCCCCGATTCGGCAGAGAATGAATTGGCTTTGGTGGCGAACTTAGAGTTCTATAGGTCGGATTTGCATGTGCACGAGGGTGTTCATTTTTCTGCTAACCGGGAGGGATTGAGCGGGCTGCCTGAGGTGTATGAACAGCTAACACCACAACCGAGCGCGGGAGATAGCTTACACGCTAGCCTCCCGCAAGACGCTAAACTGTTTGTGCTTGAGCAAAGGTGCAGCGAGGAGAAAGAGAGCGGGGACGCGCCAGAAACATCGCCTCCGACGCCCGGGAAGCCCGGGGAGCAGACACCCGAGGAGACGGTGACGGTGACTGTTCCCGACAAAAATCCACCTTGTCCTTGCTGTGGTACCCGGGTCAATTCCGTGCTGGCCCTAATCGAACATCTAAAGGGGTCGCACGGGAAAAAGAGGCTTTGCTTTCGGTGTGTTAAATGTGGAAAGGAAGGTACTAACTATCACAGTGTTGTTTGTCACTTTGCCAAATGCAGGGGCGCAGAGACCGAAGCGGCTCCAGCTGGGGAGTGGATCTGTGAGGTATGCGGCAGAGATTTCCAAACCAAAATCGGCCTGGGACAACATAAAAGACACGCGCACCCGTCGGTTAGGAACCAAGAAAGGATCGCTGCTTCCCACCCGAAAGAAACATCGAACAGAGGAGCTCACAAAAGATGCTGGACAAAGGAGGAGGAAGAAATGCTGATAAAGTTAGAGGCGCAGTTCGAGGGTGAGAAAAACATCAATAAACTCATCGCGGAGCACATTACAACCAAAACGGCTAAACAGATAAGCGACAAAAGGAGATTGCTGCCCAGGAAGCCAGTTAAGGACCTTGAGGAGGAACCTGCTGTGAGTACTCGCACCAGGAGAGCAGCTGCGTGTCTAAGAAAGGAACCTGAAGCGAGTCATCAAGGTCAGGCTGCAGCCGAGAACAATGGACCTGAGAGGAGCCGCCCTCCAGGGAAGCCAGCTGCCGGAAAGAAAACAATGGAGGTGTTAAGTGCCCGCCCTGATAAGGGTAACGGCCGGAGGGGAGCCATCGAGCGGCAGAGGGAGGGGCAACTGCAAGCCCATTATCACCGGACACTCGGGGAGAGGCTATCAGCTGGGGCAATTAACACCCGCCCGCCGGGCATTCAAAGCAGTTAATTGAAGGCCAGGAAATGCAAGCAACGGTCAACCAAGCGCGCAGGACTGCTTCGGATGCCTGGAATCGATAAGCCAGATAAGAACGGGCGACCCGAGATAAGAACAACAAAGGGGCCCGGGAGAAGCAACCAAAGAGACCTTTTCAGAAGTGGATGAAGGCCAGAGCAATTAAGAAGGGTGACTACCTTCGCCTTCCAGCCATTGTTCCATCTCGATAGGGGGAAACTTGCTAAAATTATTTTGGACGATGTCGTAGACTTTGTCCCGCGATATTGCACCCGGTGAAATTTATTCGGTCTTTAAAGAAAGATGGGAAACACCTGGTAACTTTAATAGCCTTGGGGACTTCCAAATTAACGGGAAAGCCGACAATAGCTTTCAGAGACTTAATTACGCCAAAGAAATTGAGAAAATGTGCAGGAAATGAGCAAGGGCTCGCTCCCGGTCCAGACGGAATTACTCTTGGGGACATCAAGAAGATGGATCCCGAGTATTCCAGGACTGCGGAGATCTTCAACCTGTGGTTAACATCTGGTAAAAATCCCGGACATGGTGAGGGGATGCAGGACTGTTTTGATTCCTAAAGTCGACAGAGCCGAACGCTTGAAGGACGCTAACAACTGGAGACCCATCACGATCGGGTTCCATCTTGCTGAGACTGTTCTCCAGGATTATAACAGCTAGGCTGAGCAAAGCCTGCCCCCTCAACCCAAGGCAAGAGGATTCATCAGAGCGGCGGGATGCTCTGAAAACCTGAAACTCCTGCAATCTATAATGCGATCTGCCAAAAAGAACACAGACCACTGGGTGTAGTATTCGTGGACATTGCCAAGGCTTTTGACACCATAAGCCACCAGCACATCATACACGCTTTGCAGCAGAGAGAAGTGGATCCCCACATCATCGGGTCTGGTGAGAGATATGTACAAAGACACCAGTACTTATATCACCGCGGAAGAAAAACACACGCACAGATGAAATCCATTTCCGGTTGGAGTAAAACAGGGTGACCCGATGTCACCCCTTTTATTTAATCTGGCTATGGACCCCCTGTTGTGCAAGCTGGAAGAAAGTGGCAAAGGGTACCACCAGGGCCGGAGCAGCATCACGGGCGATGGCATTTGCGGATGATCTGGTCCTTTGGAGCTTAATTCCTGGGAAAATATGAATACTTAACATCAAGATATTAGAGACCTTTTGCAATCTCACCGGGTCTCAAAACGCAGGGGAGTAAAGTGCCACGGCTACTACATCAAGCCGACTAAGGACTCTTACACCGTCAACGACCGCGCTGCGTGGACCATCAACGGCACACCCCTGAACATGATTGACCCCCGGCTAAACTGAGAAATACCTCGGCTTGCAGATTGACCCCTGGACTGGGATAGCAAAATCCAATCTCTCCACAAAACTGGAATACTGGCTTCAGAGAATTGATCAAGCTCCACTTAAACCTCTGCAGAAAATTGATATCCTCAAAACATACACCATCCCTCGACTGACATACCTGGCTGACCATTCAGACCTGAAAGCCGGGTTTCTGGAAAACCTCGATCAAAAAATCCGAACAACGGTCAAGGACTGGCTGCACTTACCTTCGTGCACGTGCGATGCCATCCTGTACTCGAGCACGAAGGACGGTGGTTTAGGCATCATCAAATTGGCGGGTCTGATCCCCAGCGTGCAGGCCCGGAGACTGCATCGTATCGCTCAGTCTTCGGACGAAACCATGAAAGCGTTCCTGGAGAAAGATCACATGGAACAAACGTATAAGAAATTGTGGGTACAAGCTGGAGGGAACAGGGAGAAGATCCCATCGATTTGGGATGCACCACCGGCGAGCGAACCATCTGACAGTGCAGGCACATCTTCGGAGTGGGAAGCACCGACCTCGAAAACTAAATTTCCAAAACCTTGCAATTGGAGGAAAAACGAATTTAAAAATTGGACTAAATTAGTGTCCCAGGGCCGTGGAATTACAAATTTTGAGGGCGATAAAATTAGCAACCATTGGCTACAATATTACAGAAGCATACCTCACAGGAAGCTCCTCACTGCTTTACAACTCAGAGCCAACGTATACCCCACCAGAGAGTTCTTAGCTAGGGGGAGGCAAGATAAATACATCAAGGCATGCAGGCACTGCGACGCGGACATTGAAAGCTGCGCCCACATCATCGGCAACTGCCCAGTGACGCAGGACGCCCGGATCAAGAGGCACAATTACATCTGCGAAGTGCTTCTTGAGGAGGCGAAAAAGAAGGACTGGGTAGTATTCAAGGAACCGCACATAAGGGATACCACCAAGGAACTGTACAAGCCTGATCTGATATTTGTGAAGGACGCCCGTGCACTTGTGGTGGATGTGACAGTACGATACGAGTCAGCCAAAACATCGCTAGATGATGCCGCTGCGGAGAAAGTGAACAAGTACAAGCATTTAGAGACTGAGGTACGGAACCTCACCAACGCAAAGGACGTTGCTTTTATGGGCTTTCCCCTTGGAGCGCGGGGGAAATGGCATCAGAAAAACTTTGACCTTTTGGCAACTCTGGGCCTCTCTAAGTCGAGGCAAGAGAAAATCGCCAGGACTTTATCCACAACAGCGCTCATGTCATCTGTGGACATTGTACATATGTTTGCCAGTAGGGCCAGAAAATTAGGAAGTTCATGAATATTTAATTTTCTTTCTGTTCGTTGTTTGTAGTGTCCATTTTGTAGTATGTTTGTAATTTTGTACGTTTTTGTAATGTTTTGCATGTTTCAATGTTATTTAAAAAAAAAAAAAAAAAAAAACACAAAACAATAAAAAAGACAGTAGCTAGGGACGTAGGGCAGCCACAAGCCAGTTAGGTAGCTGATAGTGAGCAGGGACAGGACTTTTTATTTCATAACGCGTCAATTACCACCCGAACTGGACCAATTTACCGGATTTGTCCAAAGTGGACGGGCCACTTAACCCGGAAAAGGAACATATATTACTTATATGTGTTCGAAAAATAGCCAAATGCCTCGTCATCTAATTAGTGACGCGCATGAATGGATGAACGAGATTCCCACTGTCCCTACCTACTATCCAGCGAAACCACAGCCAAGGGAACGGGCTTGGCGGAATCAGCGGGGAAAGAAGACCCTGTTGAGCTTGACTCTAGTCTGGCGCTGTGAAGAGACATGAGAGGTGTAGAATAAGTGGGAGGCCGGGCGCTGCCGGGCGGGCCGGGGCGACTCACCGCCGGGCGCCCCGCCGCCGTGAAATACCACTACTCTGATCGTTTTTTCACTTACCCGGTGAGGGCGGGGGGCGAGCCCGAGGGGGGCTCTCGCTTCTGGCTAAGCTGCCGGCGCTCGCCGCGCGACCCTCGGCCCGGGGACA
>JAPFBE010000919.1:0-20443 GCA_034336665.1 Luscinia megarhynchos | reverse complement strand
TAAAGCGAAATAAAAAAAGGGAAATAAAACAAAATAAAAAGGGAAGTGGAGCAAAATAAAAAAAGGGAAGTAGAGTCGAATAAAGCGAAATAAAAGAGAAATGGAACAAAATAAAAAAGCAAAATACAGTGAAATAAAAGAGAAACGGAAGCAAAAAAGTATAATAAAGAAAAAAAGGGCAAAACTAGAGTAATAAAAGGAAAAAAATGAAAATAAAAAACTCAAAAGAAAGGAAAATAATAAAGAGAAACGAAGTGAAAAAACTAACAAAGCAAAGGAAAAAAGCAAAATAAAGCATAATTAAAGAGCAGAAAAACAAAGTTAGGAAACAAAACTACAGCAAAATAATGGTGCCAAATATAAAATTAAAAAGTGAAAGTAAAAAACCAAGCCACAAAAAAAAAGCAAAATAAGAAAACGAAAAAGCAAAATAAAATGAAATTAAGTCAAATAAAGCGGAATAATAAAGATAATTAAAGAAAAATAAAGAAGAAAAAGAAAATTGCAAAATTTAAAAAAGGCAACAGAAAAAAAATAAAATTAAAAAATGAATAAAGCATAATAAGGCAAACTAAAAGAACAAAATTTTAGAAGGAAGACAAGATAATAAAGGAAAATAAATGGGAATAAATAGGAATACATGGGAATACACGGGAATTCATGGGAATAAATGGGAATAAATGGAAATACATGGGAATTCATGGGAATAAATGGCCCTGGAGCCGCGCCCCCTCCGGGCTGGGAGCCCCGGGCGGCGCTCTGGGGACTCGGGGGTCCCGCGCCCTCGAGGTGTCCTGGTCCCGATCGCGACCCCTCATCCCGACCCCGACCCCGATCCCGATCCCGATCCCGGTGCCGGTTCCTCACCTGAGCTCATGGCGCGGCCCCGCGGCCCCGCGCGCGCCGGAAGAGGCGGGCCCGGAACGGCGGGGCATGCTGGGAAATGGAGTCCGCACCTGCGGCACCCCGGGGCATGCTGGGAAATGGAGTCCGCACCTGCGGCACCCCGGGGCATGCTGGGAAATGGAGTCCGCACCTGCTGCACCCCGGGCATGCTGGGAAATGGAGTCCGCACCTGCGATAGATACCCCGGGCATGCTGGGAAATGGAGTCCGCACCTGCGGTACCCCGGGGCACGCTGGGAAATGGAGTCCGCACCTGCGGCACCCCGGGGCACACTGGGAAATGGAGTCCACACCCCAAAATCAGAGTGTGGCACCCCAGGGGATGCTGGGAATTGGAGTCCACACCCCAAAACCAGGGTGTGGCACCCCGGGAGTGGCATCCTGGTGACCTCAGCAGGAGCAGCACCTCATTTCTGGGAGGTTTGAATTACTCAGAGCAAAACCCACAAATTCAACAGCAAAGCTGAAGCGATTCCTCTCTCTCAGCCCCAGGAGCTGCTCCAAACATCCCAAACTGGAGAAAGCTGCAGGTTGAAATACCAGGGAAAAGAGGAGGATTCAACCCAAAAAAATCCCATTTCCTTAGGATTTGGAGTAAAAATGAGGATGCCAGGGGCAGGATGGGACACCCCACTCCTGGTGGAATTGGGATGTGGAGGTAAAATATGGGAGAAAGGATTCAACCCTAAAATATCCAATTCCTTAGGATTTGGAGTAAAAATCAGGAATATAAACCAGGATCCCATGGGGTGGGAAGAGAACACTCCACTCCTGGTGGAACTGGGATCTGGAGGTAAAATATGAGAGAAAAGATTCAACCCTAAAATATCCATTTCCTTAGGATTTGGAGCAAAAATGAGGATGCCAGGGGCAGGATGGGACACCCCACTCCTGCTGGATCTGCCCCCAGGGTTTTACCCCACGCTGCACCCTGGGAGCTCCAAATCCTCAGCCTGGGCAGCTCAGGCTCAAGGTCCCTCCACCGCTCCCTGCTGCCAGCCAGTGCCAGGATTTCCAGCTCTCCCCAGCCCCGAGAAGTCTGGGATGGCAAAAAGTTCCACGGAGGGATCAATAAAGGGTTAATAAAGCATCAACAAAAGGAGAGTTGTTCCTTACAGCCTTTATTGCAGGTGCACAGGTAACCCCTGGCACAGGTAACGCCCTGCTGGAGCTGCCGGGCGTGAGGGTCACTCTGGGTCACTCAGGGTCACCCTGGGGTCACTCTGGGGTCACTCAGCCCTCAGGCAGTCGCTGCCTTCTGCTTGTAGGTCGCCATCATCTTCTTGATCTCGGCGATGGCTTTGCCGGGGTTCAGCCCCTGTGGGAGGGGCTGCTCAGTGCCTGGGGCTGCAGCACCTCCCCTCCCTCCCTCTTTCCTCCCCTCCCTCCTCCCCTCCCTCCTTCCTCCTCTCCAAGCTGTAGTGAACCCCCAAACCTGCTGCTATTCCTCCTTTTTCCCCTAAAACCTGGAATTGAGCTGATTCTCTCCATCCTTTCAAACCCTGGGAGGTCACAGAATGGATTACAGTTGTAATAAACTCCCAAACCTGCTGCTATTCCTCCTTTTTTCCCCAAAAAAAGCTGGAATCCAGCTGGTTCTGTCCTTTTTTTTAAAAGCTGGGAGGTTACAGGATGGATCCAAGTGACAGCAAATTCCCAAATCTGCTGCTACTCCTCTTTTTTCCCCCCTAAAACCTGGAATTGAGCTGATTCTCTCCATCCTTTCAAACCCTGGGAGGGCACAGGATGGATTACAGTTGTAATAAACTCCCAAACCTGCTGCTATTCCTCCTTTTTTTTCCCCCAAAAAGCTGGAATCCAGCTGGTTCTGTGCTTCCTTTCAAACCCTGGGAGGTCACAGGATGGATCCAAGTGACAGCAAATTCCCAAATCTGCTGCTACTCCTCTTTCTGCTCCCTAAAACCTGGAATTGAGCTGCTGGAATTGACCCTGGGAGGTCACAGATGGATCCAAGTCACAATAAAAATCACAAAGGAGTTGCTACTCACAGAAGTGTTTGGTACAGGAGGTGCCTGGCACTCCTTTTTTCCCCAGGACACCGTGACCTGATGAGGCTGTGGCAGTGCCACTGTGCCCTGTGTCCCCCTGTGCCCTGTGCCCCATGGCAGTGCCACTGTGCCCCCTGTGCCCCATGGCAGTGTCCCTGTGCCCTGTGCTCCATGGCAGTGTACCTGTGCCCTGTGTCCCCTGTGCCCCATGGCAATGTCACTGTGCCCTGTGCCCCTGGCAATGTCACTGTGCCCCCATGCCCCATGGCAGTGTCACTGTGCCCATGGCAGTGCCCCTGTGCCCCCCTGTGCCCATGGCAGTGTCACTGTGCCCCATGGCAGTGCCACTGTGCCCTGTGTCCCCCAAGTGCCACTGTGCCCCCATGGCAGTGTCACTGTGCCCTGTGTCCCCCCTGTGCCCTGTGCCCCATGGCAGTGCCCCCTGTGCCCATGGCAGTGCCCCCTGTGCCCTGTGCCCATGGCAGTGTCCCTGTGCCCCATGGCAGTGTCACTGTGCCCCGTGGCAGTGTCCCTGTGCCCCCCTGTGCCCCATGGCAGTGCCCTGTGCCCCCATGGTAGTGTCCCTGTGCCCCCATGGCAGTGTCCCTGAGCCCTGTGTCCCCCTGTGCCACTGTGCCCCCATGGTAGTGTCCTTGTGCCCCCCTGTGCCCATGGCAGTGCCCTGTGCCCCCTGTGCCCCATGGCGGTGCCTGCCCCCTGTGCCCATGGCAGTGCCCCCTGTGCCCCACGGCCCCGTGACCTTGGGGGCAGGTGCGGGTGCAGTTCATGATGGTGTGGCAGCGTACAGCGAGAACGGGTCCTGCAGCTGCCCCAGCCGCCCTCCGTGAAGTCATCGCCATGAGTCGATCATCCAGCGTGGCACGCCTGGGGGACAGGGCTGCTGGGGACACTGCTGCCAGCCTGGGGGACAGGGCTGCTGGGGACACTGCTGCCAGCCTGGGGGGACAGGGGCTGCTGGGGACACTGCTGCCAGCCTGGGGGACAGGGGCTGCTGGGGACACTGCTGCCAGCCTGGGGGGGACAGGGGCTGCTGGGGACACTGCTGCCAGCCTGGGGGGACAGGGGCTGCTGGGGACACTGCTGCCAGCCTGGGGACACTGCTGCCAGCCTGGGGACACTGCTGCCAGCCTGGGGGGACAGGGGCTGCTGGGGACACTGCTGCCAGCCTGGGGACACTGCTGCCAGCCTGGGGGGACAGGGGCTGCTGGGGACACTGCTGCCAGCCTGGGACAGGACAGCCTGGGGGGACAGGGGCTGCTGGGGACAGTGCTGCCAGCCTGGGGACACTGCTGCCAGCCTGGGGACACTGCTGCCTGGGGACAGTGCTGCCAGCCTGGGGGGACAGGGGCTGCTGGGGACAGTGCTGCCAGCCTGGGGACACTGCTGCCAGCCTGGGGGGACAGGGGCTGCCAGCCTGGGACAGGACAGCCTGGGGGGACAGTGCTGCCAGCCTGGGGGACAGGGGGCTGCTGGGGACAGTGCTGCCAGCCTGGGGGGACAGGGGCTGCTTGGGGACAGTGCTGCCAGCCTGGGGGACACTGCTGCCTGGGGACAGTGCTGCCAGCCTGGGGGGACAGGGGCTGCCTGGGGACAGTGCTGCCAGCCTGGGGGACAGTGCTGCCAGCCTGGGGACACAGTGCTGCCAGCCTGGGACAGGACAGCCTGGGGGTCAGTGCTGCCAGGCTGGGGGGACAGTGCTGCTGGCCTGGGACAGGGGCTGCCAGCCTGGGGACCCCAGCAGTGCCAGGCTGGGGACCTGAGCTACACCCTGCCAGGACCCTCAGCTACACCCTGCCCACCCAGGCCGGTGACACTGATCCCTGAGAATTTGGGTTTTCCATTTCTCAGATTTGTGCCTTGCTCTGAACTCCACAGCCTGTCAGCTGCTGCTCTCCTGTTCTGGGCAGACAAAGCAATTCCTCTGGAACTCAAGGATACCCTACAGCCTCAGAGTCCAAAAAGTACAAACAAAATGAATTGTGGGGAGCAAACTGGGGATAGATGACTTCATTACCTGGAGCTGTAATTGGAGGATTAACCCTTGATATGCAAACGAACCAAATTTGTAATTGCCTGAAAAACTCGTGACCATGCTGGGTGTAACCTCAGGGGCTCCTGACAGCCCCAGGTCAGTCTATGGACGGCCTTTAATCACTACCCACTTCTATTCTCTTAATCTCGTCTGGCCTGTGCTCCAGGCAGCCACTCCCAGGTGCCACCAGCCAGGGGACAAAGGTCCCTGCTCACCTGCATGAGCACAGCAGGGCCCAGGTACTTGTCCCCGTTCCACCAGTAGCTGGGGCAGCTGGTGCTGCAGCAGGCACACAGGATGCACTCGTAGAGCCCGTCCTGCCAGCGGAGGGGACACGGCACGTTGTCACATTGTCACCAGAGGGCGGCTGACACGGCTCCACCCTGTCACCTCCCCCCGCGTGGGGCAGCAATTCTGAGGGGAACAATCGCAGCCCTCCCAGACAGAGGCCAGGACTGTCCCCCATGGCCCTGTGCACCCCCAGGTCCCTGTGCCACCTCCCAGCTCAGGGGAGTGCCTGGTGCCAGCACCACAGTGAGCCCGGGGCTGGGACAGCACCTGGCAGCCCAGCACAGCTGCATTATTCCAGCCTGGAACTTCACAGATGTGGGAATGGCATCAGAGCTCCCTGGCAACCCCAGCCTCTCTGCCCTCAGCGAGCAGCCACGGGGCCCCTTGGCACACCCCCATCCCAGGGCCCATCCCCCATCCCAGGGCCCATCCCCCCACCCCAGGGCCCATCCCCCATCCCAGGCTCTGTCCCCCATCCCAGGGCACATCCCCATCCCAGGGCACATCCCCCACCCCAGGGCACATCCCCCACCCCAGGGCCCATCCCCCATCCCAGGGCCCATCCCCCACCCCAGGGCACATCCCCACCCAGGCCCTGTCCCCATCCCAGGGCACATCCCCCATCCCAGGGCCCATCCCCCATCCCAGGGCCCATCCCCCATCCCAGGGCACATCCCCCCACCCCAGGGCACATCCCCCATCCCAGGGCCCATCCCCCATCCCAGGGCACATCCCCCACCCCAGGGCACATCCCCCACCCCAGGCCCTGTCCCCCATCCCAGGGCACATCCCCCATCCCAGGGGCACATCCCCCATCCCAGGGCACATCCCCCATCCCAGGGCACATCCCCCACCCCAGGCTCTGTCCCCCATCCCAGGGCACACCCCCCATCCCAGGGCACATCCCCCATCCCAGGGCCCATCCCCCATCCCAGGGCCCATCCCCATCCCAGGGCACATCCCCCCATCCCAGGGCACATCCCCATCCCAGGGCACATCCCCCATCCCGCAGGCCCTGTCCCCCCCATCCCAGGGCACATCCCCCATCCCAGAGCACATCCCCCACCCCAGGCTCTGTCCCCATCCCAGGGCTCTGTCCCCCATCCCAGGGCCCATCCCCCCATCCCAGGGCCCATCCCCCATCCCAGGGCACATCCCCCATCCCAGGCCCTGTCCCCCATCCCACGGCTCTGTCCCCCCACCCCAGGCTCTGTCCCTCATCCCAGGGCACATCCCCATCCCAGGGCACATCCCCCCATCCCAGGCCCTGTCCCCCATCCCAGGGCACATCCCCCACCCCAGGCTCTGTCCCCCACCCCAGGCTCTGTCCCCCATCCCAGGCAGGGCTCAGCACAGCAGGGGCAGTGACCAGTTTCTGGCGGTCCTGGATGGACTGCAGGTACTGCTGCTTGCCCTCCTTGGACTTGTCCTTCTTCTTCAGGTAGGGGCTCGATGGATTTGTACTGAGCATAGAAGTTACTCAGGTCCTGGGCAGGAGAACACACAACATCAGCTTCTGGAACACCCCAGCTGGATCCACCCCATACCCACCCTGCTGCCCACGGGGCTCTGACCCCTCCCTTCAGCCCCCACCTAAATCCCCTCCTGGCACAGCTTCAGCTCAAATTCACACCTCACCCCTCCCCCAAACCTGCCACATTCCAGGCCAGGACACATTTAGTCACTGGGACCCACCCAAGGGACACCTTGGTGGCACCTGCCACGCCCCTGTCCCCAGCCCAGGCTGTCCCCAGGGGCTGCACCTCACCGGGACCAGGTCCTTCACCACGTACATGTGGGGCAGGGGGTAGATTTTGGTGACTTTGCTGAGGTCACTGTCGATTTTTTTGATGCAGGCCAGGGTGTTGCCCCCAGCAATGTTCATAGCACAGGAGCCACAGATTCCTGAGGGGGAAAAGCAGAGCCAAGTGTGGGATTTTCCCTCCTGGCCTCAAAAACAGCCCTGGGGAGACTCCTCTCGACTCTTCCCAATCCATCAGGATCCCAAAAAACCTCTGCTCGACCTGCCAGGGTCTTGGAACCCCTTTCCAACCCACCAGGGTGCTCACCCATCCCAGAAACCTCCTGGCAAGGCTCTTCCCAACCTTCTGGGATCCTCACTTATCCCAAAAAACCTCTTCTCACTGCACAGGGTCCTCACCCATCCCAGGAAACTCCCAGAAAGGCTCTTCCCAACCTTCTGGGACCATCACTTACCCAAAAGGCTCCTTCCTGGGGCACAAACTCCCCCAAAGGTGAGAGGAGAGACAGCAGAGGGACAAAAACAGCCCAACAAACAGATGAAATGGCACCTCTGGTGGTGCCAGCCCCTGGCACTGCCACCAGGTTCTGCCTCCCACTGCAGAAAGGCTGCCAAGGATTTTCCAGCCAGCAGGGGAGGGCAGCAGCAGTGTGGGATCAGAAGGGGCAGGATGGGACCAGCCCAGCCTGAAAATCTGTCTTGTCCAGGGAAAATATTCAGGGCAGTGAACTGCAGCCTGGGCAGAGTTTTGGCTGTCTGGGAGCCCCACTCTGTGTGGAGTTCCTGCCCCTGCTGTGCAGATTCCAGAGGAAAAGCTGCCTCAGGAGCTCTGCTTTCCATTCCCATCCCAGACAAAACATCCCCGGGCACCTCCTGCCCTGAGACTGCCCCTGCCTGCAGAGCCACCTGTTAATCCAGGGTCACTCCAGCCAGGAATGCACTCCCACAGCTCAGAACTACCCTAATCCAGAGTCACTCCAGCCAGGAATGCACTCCCACAGCTCAGCACAACCCCAATCCAGAGTCACTCCAGTCAGGAATGCACTCCCACAGCTCAGCATGACCCCAATCCAGGGTCACTCCAGCCAGGAATGCACTCCCACAGCTCAGCAGCAGCATGACCTGTGGATCAGGAGTTTTCCCCAGGGCAAGAAGGTCTGAAAGCAGCCTCAGAGCAGATCTGGAGCCACAGCCCCAAACCACCAGTGCCCTTTTCCCCAGTCCATCCCTGGCCAAAGGGCCCAGGAGAAGATCCCTGGAGCTGTTCCTCGAAGTCCCACCTGCTGTCCCAGTTCCACCCAGTGTCATTTCCACAGCAGCACTGGCACAGCCCCTGCTGCTCCCACTCCAGCCCTGCCCTCTCAGCCTGGCTGTGCAACCTCTCCCTGGACTGCCCCACGCACTGGGAGGCAGATGAACCAGACTGGGAGAGAAACTGGAACAACTGGGAGCTGTGGAAGGAATTACTGGAGCTGGCAGCTCAGAACTGTGTCATTACACCCCAACTCCAGCTTCACTCCCTGGTTAATTTTGGTGTTTTATCCCCACAGAGGGGAGGGGTTCTCAGGAGTTTCACCCTTGGCTCATTTTGCTGCTTTATCCCCACGGGTGGGAGGGGTTCTGAGCAGTTTTACCCTTGGTTCATTTTAGTGTTTTATCCCCACGGGTGGGAGGGGTTTTGAGGAGTTTTACCCTTGGTTCATTTTAGTGTTTTATCCCCACAGGGGCAGGGCAGGGGTTCTGAGCAGTTTTACCCTTGCTTCATTCCAGTGTTTTATCCCCACAGAGGGGAGGGGTTCTGAGCAGTTTCACCCTCGGCTCATTTTGGTGTTTTATCCCCACGAGGGGAGGGGTTCTGAGTTTCACCCTCGGCTCATTCCAGTGTTCTATCCCCACAGGGGCTCGACTCTCTGGGGTCCCACACCCCTCCGGGCAGGGCTGCCTGTCCTTACCCTCCCTGCAGGACCTGCGGAAGGTCAGGGTGGAGTCCATCTCGTTCTTGATCTTGATCAGGGCGTCGAGCACCATGGGCCCACACCTGCAGCAGGAACCCCAAATCACTGACCCAAACTCAGGCCTGGAGCCCTGCACCCACTCCCAGAGGGTGCCCTGAATTGTGTGCCAATGGCAGGGAGCAAACAGGGACCTGTGGAGCAGCAGGGCAGCGTGGGGCCACACTCTCCTGCTGATCAGAGGGCTCAGCCAGCTCCAACCCAGTGACCTGCTCCCTTGTCCCCTCTCTGGGCCAGCCCTGCCTGGCCCTGTGAATCACAGGGGACACAGCACAAACACTTGGGGACAATTTTTGTCATTTTACACCCAGGGCACCACCCAGGGATTATTCACTGGGGCAAAGCCACCTCAAAACCAGAGCTGTTGCTCTTGTGGGTCTTGAGTAGGGACTGAGAGCTCAGGGAAGGGTTTGGGTGGATTCCCCTGGAGAATCTCAGGAAGGGTTTGGGTGGAATCCCCTGGAGGAGCTCAGGGAAGGGTTTGGGGTGGATTCCCCTGGAGGAGCTCAGGGAAGGGTTTGGGGTGGATTCCCCTGGAGGAGCTCAGGAAGGGTTTGGGGTGGATTCCCCTGGAGAATCTCAGGGAAGGGTTTGGGTGGATTCCTCTGGAGAATCTCAGGAAGGGTTTGGGTGGATTCCTCAGGAGGAGCTCAGGGGAAGGGTTTGGGGTGGATTCCTCAGGAGGAGCTCAGGAAGGGTTTGGGGTGGAATCCCCTGGAGAATCTCAGGGAAGGGTTTGGGTGGAATCCCATGGAGAATCTCAGGAAGGGTTTGGGGAGGATTCCCCTGGAGAATCTCAGGGAAGGGTTTGGGGTGGATTCCTCAGGAGGAGCTCAGGAAGGGTTTGGGTGGAATCCCCTGGAGAATCTCAGGGAAGGGTTTGGGTGGAATCCCCTGGAGAATCTCAGGGAAGGGTTTGGGTGGAATCCCCTGGAGAATCTCAGGGAAGGGTTTGGGGAGGATTCCCCTGGAGAATCTCAGGAAGGGTTTGGGGAGGATTCCCCTGGAGAATCTCAGGGAAGGGTTTGGGGTGGATTCCTCAGGAGGAGCTCAGGGAAGGGTTTAGGGTGGATTCCCCTGGAGAATCTCAGGGAAGGGTTTGGGGTGGAATCCCCTGGAGAATTTCCCTTCCCAAAATCCCATCTCAACCTCTCCTAGGGAAGAATTTACTCCCAGGACCCCACCCAAACCTCTCCTGCTTTGCTTCAAGCCCTGTCCCCTGTCACTGCTCCTGACACCTGCCATGGGAACAGCTGCCCTCCCTCTTCTTCAGCAGCCCCCAAACCTCACAAATAAATCCAGTTTATTGAATCCACCAGCACCTCTTCACCCCATCCCAGGGACAGGGACAGGCCCCCAGATGTCACAGCACTGTCACCTTTCCCTGCTGGGACAGTGGCACTGGGGGCACCTTCAGCACAGAGGTCAGGAGGGGAAAACAGCCCCACAGGAGCTTGGGGAAATCTGCTTTTCCCTGGAATAACACCCACGGTGCCTGCGGAAAATCTGCTTTTTCCTGTGGAAAATCTGCTTTTTCCTGGAATAACACCCATGGTGCCTGAGTAAAATCTGCTTTTTCTGTGGAAAACCTGCTTTTTCCTGTGGAAAACCTGCTATTTCCTGGGGAAAACCTGCTTTTTCCCGTGTAAAACCTGCTTTTTCCTGTGGAAAACCTGCTTTTTTCTGGAATAACACCCATGGTGCCTGAGTAAAATCTGCTTTTTCTGTGGAATATCTGCTTTTTCCTGTGTCAAACCTGCTTTTTCGTGGAATAACACCCACGGTGCCTGTTGCAAACCTGCTATTTCCTGGGGAAAACCTGCTTCTCCTGGGAAAACTTGCTTTTTCCTGGAATAACACCCACAGTGCCTGTGGAAAACTGCTATTTCCTGTGGAAAACCTGCTTTTTCCTGTGTAAAATCTGCTTTTTCCTGTGGAAAACCTGCTTCTCCTGGGGAAAACCTGCTTTTTCCTGTGGAAAACCTGCTTTTTCCTGTGGAAAACCTGCTTATCCTGTGGAAAACCTGCTTTTTCCTGGAATAACACCCCCGGAGCTTCTGGACAATCTGCTTTTTCCTGTGGAAAATCTGCTTTTCTCTAGAATAACACCCATGGTGTCTGTGGAAAACCTGCTTCTCCTGGGGAAAACTTGCTTTTTCCTGGGATAATACCCACAGTGCCTATTGCAAACCTGCTTTTTCCTGTGGAAAACCTGCTTTTTCCTGGAATAACACCCACGGTGCCTGTGTAAAACCTGCTTTTTCCTGTGTAAAACCTGCTTTTTCCTGTGTAAAACCTGCTTTTTCCCGTGTAAAATCTGCTTTTTCCTGTGTAAAATCTGCTTTTTCCTGTGTAAAACCTGCTTTTTCCCGTGTAAAATCTGCTTTTTCCCGTGTAAAACCTGCTATTTCCTGTGTAAAATCTGCTATTTCCTGTGTAAAACCTGCTATTTCCTGTGTAAAATCTGCTATTTCCTGTGTAAAACCTGCTTTTTCCCGTGTAAAATCTGCTTTTTCCTGTGTAAAATCTGCTTTTTCCTGTGTAAAACCTGCTTTTTCCCGTGTAAAATCTGCTTTTTCCCGTGTAAAACCTGCTTTTTCCTGTGTAAAATCTGCTTTTTCTGTGTAAAACCTGCTTTTTCCCGTGTAAAACCTGCTTTTTCCTGTGTAAAACCTGCTTTTTCCCGTGTAAAATCTGCTTTTTCCCGTGTAAAATCTGCTATTTCCTGTGTAAAACCTGCTTTTTCCTGGGTAAAACCTGCTTTTTCCTGGGTAAAATCTGCTTTTTCCTGGAATAACACCCACAGTGCCTGTGGAAAACTGCTATCTCCTGTGTAAAACCTGCTTTTTCCTGTGTAAAATCTGCTTTTTCCTGTGTAAAATCTGCTTTTTCCCGTGTAAAACCTGCTTTTTCCTGGAATAACACCCACAGTGCCTGTGGAAAACGGCTATCTCCTGTGTAAAACCTGCTTTTTCCTGTGTAAAATCTGCTTTTTCCTGTGTAAAACCTGCTTTTTCCCGTGTAAAATCTGCTTTTTCCCGTGTAAAACCTGCTTTTTCCTGTGTAAAACCTGCTATTTCCTGTGTAAAATCTGCTATTTCCTGTGTAAAACCTGCTATTTCCTGTGTAAAACCTGCTTTTTCCCGTGTAAAACCTGCTTTTTCCCGTGTAAAACCTGCTATTTCCCGTGTAAAACCTGCTTTTTCCCGTGTAAAACCTGCTTTTTCCTGTGTAAAACCTGCTATTTCCTGTGTAAAATCTGCTATTTCCTGTGTAAAACCTGCTATTTCCTGTGTAAAATCTGCTATTTCCTGTGTAAAACCTGCTATTTCCTGTGTAAAATCTGCTTTTTCCTGTGTAAAATCTGCTTTTTCCCGTGTAAAATCTGCTTTTTCCTGTGTAAAATCTGCTTTTTCCTGTGTAAAACCTGCTTTTTCCTGTGTAAAATCTGCTTTTTCCTGGAATAACACCCACAGTGCCTGTGGAAAACTGCTATCTCCTGTGTAAAATCTGCTTTTTCCCGTGTAAAACCTGCTTTTTCCCAGGATAACACCCCGGTGACCGTGCTCACCATGAGCTGCAGCCCCTCCCCCAGGCACTCCTGGAGCTGGGGCCGCCCCAGCCCTCCCCAGGGCACACCCACTTGTTCAGGTCCACCTCGTAGGGTCTGCATGCGGGGGCTTGTCCCCGGCCTTGTCGGGGTCCCATCTGTAAATGGAGAATTTCTTCAGCCGAGGGGCTGGCCGCGAGCCGTGTGCGCCTGCCGGAGCGCCTGCAGGGGAGAGACAGCCTCAGATCCTGGGGAAAACAGCCTCAGAGCTGGGAAAACATACTCTGATCCTGGAGAGACAGCCTCAGGAAACAGCCCCAGAGCTGGGGAAACAGCCCCAGATCCTGGAGAGACAGCCTCAGGAAACAGCCCCAGAACTGGGGAAACAGCCTCAGATCCAGGGAAAAACAGCCTCTGATCCCATCCTGGATCTAGGGAGAGACAGCCTCAGAAAACAGCCTCAGGAAACAGCCCCAGATCCTGGGGAAAATAGCCTCTGATCTGGGAAAACAGCCTCTGATCCAGGGAGAAACAGCCTCTGATCCCATCCTGCATCTAGGGAGAGACAGCCTCAGAAAACAGCCTCAGATCCTGGAGAGACAGTCTCAGAAAACAGCCTCAGAAAACAGCCCCAGATCCTGGGGAAAATAGCCTCAGATTCTTGAGAAACAGCCTCAGAAAACAGCCTCAGATCTGGAGAAACAGCCTCTGATCCTGGGGAAACAGCCTCAGAAAACAGCCTCTGATCCTGGAGAGACAGCCTCAGATCCTGGGGAAAACAGCCTCAGATCCTTGAGAAACAGCCTCAGAAAACAGCCTCAAATCTGGGAAAACAGCCTCTGATCCCACCCTGCAGTGGGGAGAGACAGCCTCAGATCTGGGAAAACAGCCTCTGATCCAGGGAGAAACAGCCTCAGATCCTGGAAAAACAGCCTCAGAAAACAGCCTCAGATCCTGGAGAAACAGCCTCAGAAAACAGCCCCAGATCCTGGGGAAACAGCCCCAGATCCTGGAGAGACAGCCTCAAAAACAGCCTCTGATCCTGGGGAAACAGCCTCAGAAAACAGCCTCTGATCCTGGAGAGACAGCCTCAGATCCTGGGAAAACAGCCTCAGATCCTGGGGAAAATAGCCTCTGATCTGGGAAAACAGCCTCTGATCCAGGGAGAAACAGCCTCAGATCCTGGAAAAACAGCCTCAGATCCTACCCTGCATCCCGGGAGAAACAGCCTCAGATCTGGGAAAAAAATGTCTCAGATCCAGGGAAAAACAGCCTCTGATCCCATCCTGGATCATAGGGAAAAACAGCCTCAGATCCTGGAGAAACAGCCTCAGATCCCACCCTGCAGCAGGGAGAAACAGCCTCAGAGAAACAGCCTCAGATTCTGGAGAAACAGCCTCAGATCCCACCCTGCAGCAGGGAGAAACAGCCTCAGAGAAACAGCCTCAGATCCTGGAGAAACAGCCTCAGATCTGGGAAAAAAATGTCTCAGATCCAGGAAAACAGCCTCTGATCCCATCCTGGATCTTAGGGAGAGACAGCCTCAGATCCTGGAGAAACAGCCTCTGATCTGGGAAAACAGCCTCTGATCCTGGGAAAAAAATGTCTCAGATCCGGGAAAACAGCCTCAGATCCCACCCTGGATCTAGGGAGAAACAGCCTCAGATCTTGGAAAAAAATGTCTCAGATCCTGGGAAAACACCTCAGATGTGGGAAAAAACAGCCTCAGATCCTGGAGAAACAGCCTCAGATCTGAGAAAAAACAGCCTCAGACCCCACACCCCGATCCAGGCAGAACCAGCCTGAGCTCCCCAGGCCGCTCTGGAACTTTTCCCCCTGCCCAGCCCAGCTCCCCTCACAGCCCCCCTCACAGTCCCTCCCACAGCCCCTTCCCCCTCCTCTTCTCCCACCACTCTCCCCATCTTTTTCCTCATCTCCTCCCTGCCCCCCGGCTCCTCTCCAGCCTCTCTCCAGCCCCCTTCCCCAGCCCTCCCCTTCCGTCCATCCCCAATCCCTCACAGCCCCTGCAGCCCCTCTCCCCTCAGCTCAGCTCCCTTTTCTCCCGCCGCCATCCCAGCCGCCCGCAGCCGCCTCTGGCACGCTCTCCCTCCCTCCCTCCGCAGCCCCAGCGGCCCCCAGGGCCCTCACCGCCCGCGGCCCGGCCTCGCAGGGAGCCGCGCGGGGGACTCCGCGCCTCAAGGGAGACTCTCGACCGCGGCCGCCGCCATCTTGGCGCTGCGCGCAGTTCCGCCTGCCCCGGAAGCGCCCCCTCCGCCGCCATGTTGTTGAGCTGCCGGAAGCGGCTCCGCCATTTTAGGTGTGGCGGCGCCTCAGGAAAGGCGCCATGTTGGGTGTGGCGCGCCCTCTGTGGCGGGGTCAGGACGCCTAAACCCTCCTTTTCTTTCTTCAGTTCCTCTTGTTTTCTCTCCATTAATCACCAGCATCATCATTTTGCATGTGTTGCCACCGCAATCCTCATAGGGGACCTGGCCCAACACCAACGGGGCAAATGGTGGGTGCTGGGGAGCAAAGAATCCCAGAGACATTAAGGTGGGAATGCTCTCCAAGGTCCCTCCAGGGACCTTCAAGTCTGTGATAATTGATAAAATGATTCGTGTTAATCATAGAAGTTTTGGAGTTTGTATGAACCAGAAACTTAAAATAAATATAAATAAAAGAAATATAAATACAAAAATAAATATAAACTTAAAATAAGAAAAGAACATGGACCTAGATAAAGGGAAATATATGATCAAACCCATTCTGTTTAAATCCCCCTGTTATGAGTATTGTGTATACCAGTTTATAAAAGAAAAAAAAGGGTGTTTTCCATAGTCTGAAAGGGTTTTTTGCAGAATCAGATCTCCTGCCTTTGTGTAATCAATCACAGACTATCTGCTAAAGATCAGGCTTCCCACTTCTGCTTTTTTATCTACCAAGACCAGATGGTTACATGACCAGGTGTCCCAAGAGCTGTCCCATGGAAATTTGGGAAGTTTCTTTGACCACCACTGCTTACCCTGCAGAATTATTACAACAAAACAATAACAATTATTGATTGCTACAAGGAAAACCATCCTATAAAGAGGGAGCTGCAAACCAAGTTCGGTGGAAGCGTGGGCTGTGGTGACCCTTCACATTTTCCCCAGCGCTGCTTGCTCTGTCTGTATAACATAAACCAATCTAAATTTCACCGAATATCGAGACTTTGTTTCTCATTTATGACACTGCTATAATTACTTGTAAGCAATGGCCACTTTTAGCCAGCACAAATTAAAACTTCTCCACAGGCTCTTACATCTATTTTGACCATTAAATCACTGAAACCTTGAGTTTGTTAAATCTAACCCTGACAAGCTTCAATTAAGCCAAAGGGATTTGAAGCTTGGACATCTGGGATCTTACATTTACGGCCCTTCAAGGACACTGGAGCAAGCAGAAGATACAGAGCAGATTGAGGCCTGGCAAGTTGGGGATTCTCAATTGAAAAAGATGAGAAAAGGATGAAAAAAGAACTAAAGAATGCAGCCCAGCGTAGCATGAAGAGTGAGAAATCAGTAATGAAGAATGAAGAGAATAATTAGAACCCATGGCCAGTAACTTATTTGTTAAAAATATGTGAATAAATGAAAAAAAATTTGAATTGATGTGGATGCTGTCAGCCACACACAAACCCTGGCTGAGAATAAAGTGATGCCGGACTTGCCACGACTACAAAAACAGTGTTAGAGACAATTTCGAGGATTTGTAACACCTCCACCCTCCCAGTTACTCCTCAAAATAATTTAACCCCCAACTTCTTCCTCACAGCAAATCCATTTATTAGGCGGATGGCAAGCAGCACACGCTGGGGCGAAGACGAGCGGAGAAGGAGCAGGAGGAGGAGGAGGAGGAAGAGGGAGGCCCAGCTAGGGCACGCAGTGCCACCAGTGGAAGGTGGAGGGGCGGGCGCTGGACGCTGCGAGCCGCGCACCTCGCCTCAGGCTGCCGTGGCACGAGGCCACGCCCTCCAGGAAGCGGCAGCGCAGCCCCAGCTGCTCCAGCAGCTGCTGGAGCCGCCTCCAGGCAGCACTTCGCCGCCTGCCACCGGCCCCGAACGGCTTGGGAATGCCCAGGTCCCTGGCCAGCACGATCATGGGGACTCCGCGGGTGACACCGAGTCAGAACGGGTGACACTGGAGGGTTTGGGACACCCAGATCCATCGTGGTGACACCGGGATATGGCATCAGAATGGGTGGCACTGGAGGGTTTGGGAATGGCCAGGTCGGGTCGTGGTGACGCCAGGGGACATCAGAGCCGGGTGAGACTGGAGGGTTTGGGACACTCAGATCAATCATGGTGACACTGGGGACACTGGCGCCAGAATGGGTGGCACTGGAGGGTTTGGGACACCCAGATCCATCGTGGTGACACCGGGGATATGGCATCAGAATGGGTGGCACTGGAGGGTTTGGGAATGGCCAGGTCGGTCGTGGTGACGCCAGGGGACATCAGAGCGGGTGAGACTGGAGGGTTTGGGACACTCAGATCAATCATGGTGACACTGGGGGACACTGGCGTCAGAATGGGTGGCACTGGAGGGTTTGGGACACCCAGATCGATCGTGGTGACACCGGGGATATGGCATCAGAATGGGTGACACTGAAGGGTTTGGGACACCCAGGTGGATCATGGTGACATTGGGGACAGTGTTGTCAGAATGGGTGACACTGAAGGGTTTGGGGATGGCCAGGTGGATCATGGTGACACCAGGGGACATTGGCATCAGAATGGGTGGCACTGAAGGGTTTGGGGGTGCCCAAATCATGGTGACCCTGATCGTGGGGATCTGTGGGGGAACGCCAGTGGTGGATGAAGCCAGAGGAAAGACGTTGATCACCCTCCTCCACCCTCCTCAGCACCACTTTTTGCAGCTGCCCTCCCTCAGGATTCTAAATCCTGCAGAATTCCCCCTTTTTATCATTAAAGCATGCCTCACCTCTTGCAATTTCACCACCTTTTTTCAAAATCCCTCTGCGAGCACCCCAAAGCCACCAAGCTGTATTAGAGCCCTGTTTATCCTGGAGATATTTCCCTTTTCTAGACAGCTGACTTTTCCAGGAAAACTTTGGGGGCTCTTCCTGGCGGACTGAGCTGTTTTTTGGGATGGACTCGAGGCAGGAACCCCCCCTTACCGTGTTGGGGAAGTAGGGAACAGCTTTTCCCCTGCTTGTCCAGCTTGAAGAGGGCGGGCAGGTCGATGATGTCCTCCTCCAGCAAGCCCAGCTCCTTCTTGAGGATATCCCTGTTCCAGTCGATGCAGCTGCAGGGGACAGAGCACAGCAGAGAGGGGCCCACATTCCAGCACTCCCTGCCACGGGGAGGGGCTTGTGCCACGCTGGGAGACGGGGGTTGTGACCCAGAGTGTCAGGAATTACCTGCACGTACTGGTTCTGCTGCGCCAGGACCTCGTTGGAGAGCACCTTGTTGATGGTGACGCTTTGGTGTCTGTCCCCTCGTAGGCACCCTAAACACAGCAAAAACACCCTCAAAATGCAGCAGTAACGGCAGGAGCTTGGCTTGAGGTGGGGTACAAAGATGGGAAAAGCCCCCAAAAATCCCAATTCCCCTGAGGTTGGGGGTCAAAGCTTGGGAAGCTGAGGGAGGAAATCTCTGCCAGTTGGGAAAAAGCTGCTGGAAAAAGTCCTGTCATCCTGCTCTCCCTGCCCACGGGAATCCACTGAATTTCTCCAGAGCATCCCCTCCATGCAGTCACCCTTGGTCTGGGGACAGCTGGGTCCTCTCAGTGACCAAGGAAGCCTTGGAGATACAGAGACCTTCTCCCAACCCCACCAGGGATCAAAATCACAATGGAAGGGGAAAAACCCAGTTCTAATCTGGGCAGGAGATCCCAGCTCTGTGCTGGAGCCCATGTCCTTGGAGATACAGAGACCTTTTCCCAACCCCACCACGGGATTAAAAATCACAATGAAAGGGGAAAACCCAGTTGTAATCTAGCCAGGAGAGCTGCCAGTTGTCCTGCTCCCTGCTAGAACTCCATATCCTTGGAGATACAGAGACCTTTTCCCAACCCCGCCAGGGATCAAAAATCACAATGAAAGGGGAAAAACACCCAGTTCTAATTTGGGCAGGAGATCCCAGCTCTGTGCTGGAGCTCCATGTCCTTGGAGACACAGAGACCTTTCTCCCAGCCCTGTCAGGGATCAAAATCACAATGGAAGGGGAAAACCAGTTCTTATCTGTGCTGGAGCTCCATGTCCTTGGAGGTACAGAGACCTTCTCCCCAACCCCGCCAGGGATCAAAAATCACAATGAAAGGGAAAACCCAGTTCTAATCTGGGCAGGAGATCCCAGCTCTGTGCTGGAGCTCCATGTCCTTGGAGACACAGAGACCTCTCCCAGCCCTGTCAGGGATCAAAATCACAATGGAAGGGGAAAACCAGTTCTAATCTGTGCTGGAGCTCCATGTCCTTGAAGACACAGAGACCTTTCTCCCAACCCCCGCCAGGGATCAAAATCACAATGAAAGGGAAAAGCCCAGTGCTAATCTGAGGGGACACTGAGCTGCCAGCTGTCCAGCTCCATGCTGGCATTTCCAGAGGCCCATCCCTGGCAGCAACATCCCTCCACGCAGAGGCCTTTATCCCCCGGCCCCACTCCCCGCCTCAAATAGGGCCGGAGGAGGCCGGGGCGGGCAGGCATCCTGCTGAAGGACACCCAGCGGGGAGAGCGTCCCTGCCTGTGCGTCCCCTTGCCTTTGAACATGGTGGCTTCTCCCTGTCCCTCCTTCTGCTTCTCGAAGAGCCGGGTAGCAGGCGGCCGGACTGGCCAGCAGCATCCGAACCGCCACGGAACACGGCGGGTCAGCTGCAGCCCCACTCACTGCTGCAAAACCCCAGTGAAACGCTGGAAATCGGGGAGTCTTGCTGTTAGCTGCCTCGCTTAACCACGGAGGGCTTGTGGGCCTAAATATTCCTATTTTTGAGCCATCCAGGTCAAGGCTCGGTTTCCCTTGTGGACACCATTGAAGCCTCAGGCTGAAAATTGCAAAGGTTTGAACCTTTTCTTTTCTCACGCTTAGGAAGCTTTCCCAGGCTGTGAGACAGTTTTTCAGTTCCAGCCTGAGCCTTTCCCAGGATGATAACATTTAGGAAAACAGAAAGGAATTAATAACAAGATTAACACCTGGGCCTCACTGAAAACAGTTCTCACGGCTTTGTGAGAGAGTTTTGTTTTACTCTATTGTCCAATGGACTGCTGTTCTGTTTGCAGTTTGCAAACCACACTATAAACGTGGTTTGGCCATTCAATAAATCGCTTTTTAGCCATCTAGGTGGAGAAGTCCGTGGTCGCTATACACTGCATTTCTAGCACGGTAGCGACATTCCTGAGGGAAAAATCCATGTCAGAAGCAGAAAACCCACAAGAGAGGGAAGAGAAATGTTCTGGAAACTTCTGAAGATGCTGAGCCATTGCAAACCCCCCCCCCAGAATCTTGGAGGTTGGAATTTCTTGGAGACCTTTGCAGGTATTTTTTCCCCTTCTATTTGCATTCATTAGTAGCCCAGCAAATCCCTCTTTTTGTGCTCACATCCCTCCTTTTGGGTGGGGAATGAAACCCAAGCAAAGGCTGGCTGGGGGTGCCATTATGAACGAGCTCCAGGGTTTTCTTCCCCAGCCAGACTGGTGTCCTGGGAGGAGGAGCCCCTGGGCAGCACGGGGGTCTGGGGTACCTTGTCAGAGGCGGGACAAAGGTGACAAACTCGTTGACATTGCCCACGGCCAGCCAGTCGGGAGTAGAGCCCACAGGGCCTGGACGCTGGGCGAAGAGGAAATCAAGCACCAGCCGGGTCATCCTGC